>JALRLY010000196.1:0-13003 GCA_023647555.1 Pancytospora philotis
GCTGTGCGCAATATTGCTATGCTATGTATACAGGCATAGCACAAGTTATTATAGAAGCAACATGAGACCGGCATGTCAGCAAAAAGTCAAGCAATCGCGTCTTCAACAACATATTAAGAAAACACAACTATAAATCAGAATTTAATGGCAGAGTTAGAAGGAGAAGGCCTGCAGTACATTTCGCCCACCATCGCAGCAGCTTTAGGCCTGTGCGGCGCTCAGACGCGTATTCCTGAGCAGAGCGATCCTTTCCTCGATCAGTTCGTCAGTGACGACTTTGCTCGGCAGGCTGTCGGAGCCATCGCCATCGCCCTGGAAGTCCCTGTACACGATGCACGAATCTACATTCGCTGCATATGCCGCGCTCCTGCACTGGTAGTAGTCCTCGATGGAGAATTCTGCGTAGTCCGCGAGCCTGCCTATGTTGTTGTTGAAATGGTAGACGGGATTGAAGTTATCCACCCAGCTGATAAGCCAAAGGAACTTATTCGGAGCTGTGCTGCTGTCGTATGGAGCTCGGAGAGCGGTATCCTGCGAGTAGTCGTGGGACAAGAAGTGGGCGGCTTCTTGGCTCTTCTTGATTTTCAGAAGCTCATTTGCTGCGACCTTGAGGAGATAGTCGCAGCCCGATTCTGCAGTAGTCAGCGAACTAATATGGAGGAGGTAGGCGAAGCCCTGGCGAATGGTGCTGATCGTGGCCGGCGGACTGCTCTTGTCCGTGCAGGGCCCAGTGCAGGGATCCAGCCGGAACGGGAGGGTGAGCGTGAAGCCGTTGTTGAGCGGCCGCAGCATGTACGTTTCAGTGCTGAGCGTAGTCGAGAGGAGCAGATGGTGGCCCACGTTCGCAAGCAGAGTGATGGAGGTCTGGCCGCAGAGGTAGAACCGCACGGGGAGGTGGATGTCAAGGAAGAAGTGAAGGTCCCTGCTCAGTCGGACTGCTATCGGAACAGGCATCGGCCGGGACGGACTGTTGCGGACCTTCCGGTAGATGGCATCGCCCAGGTACGTGACACGGACGCTGTCCTTCAGATCAGCCAGGAAATTGCTCAAGCGCTTGTCCTTCCCGAGCACGATTAAACCTAGGCTTACAATGCAGGCAATAATATGGCTGCCTTCATCATTGGCCTCTGCAGAAGAGCCAAGCCGCAGCCAAGACCTGGTCTTGTCCATTAGTAGCTTGAACGAGTCGCCGCGCTGAAAGAGCGAAGACCCGTCCGCGAGGGTGAAGAGAGGCTCAATATTCAGGTCAAAACTGAGGCCGATCGAGAAGCGGATGTTGCTGTTGGAGCCGCAGTGCAGCGCAAGCAGCTGCTTGCTCTGCGACTTGGCATGCGGGACTCCTCTGGCAAGGCGGCACAGCACGGATGCTGGTATGCAGAGCCCGCCGAAGTAGTAGCGCTTGTCGCCGTTGTTCGCGAAGATGTTCTTCAGTTTAGCGGGAATGTGCGCCTGGTCTTCGGGCGGGGCGCCGTCCCACGCATCCTCGGCATGCCCGGTGTAGTAGATGTACCGGAAGATCTCGTAGGGAACCGTACTGATCTTCTTGGGAGTGGTTTGCTCGACCGACGGCGCCCAAGGACCGAAGTGCTCGTGGGCGTCCGTGCACGCGTTGGCGTTCTCAGCACCGCCGCCCTGCGCCCCACTCACCGGCAGCCTGCGCTTCTTACACGGCGGGTTGTAGGACGCGACTTTTCCCTTGATGGCCTCAGCACATGCTACGCCCGGGGCTCCATCGTGCCGGCTCGTCAGGAGGTAGGTGCCGTCCGGCATAAAGCCGCAATCCAGGTTCCGCAGTATGCTGTTGTACAGCTGCGTGTACGGCTTGCTCCGGCGCTTCCGGGCTCCGGGCGAATACGACGCAACAAATGTATCCTCGATTTGAAAGCTGAACGCGTCCGCGCCGACGAGCTTGTGGCCCTTGCCGATGTTCACCGACGCGAGCCAGTCGGTAACAAACCCGAACTTGAAATGCAGCATGGCGGGCGCGTTGGACGATGGCAGCCTAAGCCAGATACTGGGCAGCAGATTCCGCATGTAGCTGTTCAAGCCGTTGTTCATGAGTCTGCCTGAGAGCTTAAACTGCTTTCCACTCTGCGCAAGCGTATCGAGAGTAAGGCCGAACAGCAGACTCTGCATGGAGTACTTCCTGAGCCTGTCCACCGCACGCTGGCAGCGGTCCCTGGGCGCGAAGTACTGATTCTCTGGCATCGTAGCGTACCGGATGTCAGCATTGGCGGTAAAGTCGTCGAGCAACGGGCGGCTGGCGATGCATGCCTCGATGAAGGACCAAAATTGCTTGTGGCCCACCGCGTTCTTCACTGCCCCCGCCTGGGTTGTGAGCTCTACGCCGACCGCGCTGTTGCCCACGCTCGGCGTCTTGACCTTGAGGCTGAAGCCTATCGTGTAGCTGGTGACCCTGGATTTGATGGTGTTGTCGGTGCTATCGTAGATCGTGTCCGCGAAGTACTCGTCGAGCAGGCTCAGATGCGTAGTCCCGTGCTTACTGTTGTATATGGCGGCTCGTACCGTGTTAGAAAAGGCGGGCTCAAACTGCGTGCCCGCATCGCACAGCACCTCGGTGCCAGCGCAGTGCGGCCTGTAGAGCAGCTGGCTAGACAGGGTGCCGCACGGGCAGTGCTTGCCGTCCTGGCCATCCTCGCAGGCGTACGCCTCCACCATGCGGCCGTGCCCGTCTGCGTAGAATGCCTTGATCTGCTCGAACTCCTGCGCCTCAAAGCCATCCTCGTACTTGTATTCGTCGCAGCGCTGCAGCTGCCGGGCTACCACCGGCGTTATCTTAGCTTCGATTCGTCCGGTGAGCGTCTTATTGTAGAGGAGGCTCAAATCGTCCTTGCTGAAATTGCTGGCTGCCACCTCCTCGATGGTGTACGGCTTCTTGGAGAAAGTAATCCTGCAGTCGTTGCTCTGAGCCGACTCGGAGTCCTGGAAGCTCAGGGCAAGCGCAAGCTCGTCGAGGTTGTCCACGGCAATGAACTCCGGCCACGGCATCATGATGTCTGGCAGCACCAGATTGACGGTGCCGTCGATCTCGGTGCCCGAATTGTCGGTCTTGGCAGCGAGGCTGGAGACAACGCAGGCGCGCGAACTGGCCGACAGCTCCTTATCCTCGTCTTTCTTGGGGCTGAAGAGAATGTGGTTCAGCAGGAGCGACACGAGCGACGAGAGCGGATCTGCGCGGCCAAGCATCTTGAACTGCACGTCGCTGCTGCAGAATGGAAGGAGCGCCAGATTCCCCAGCCCGAGATGGCAAATCTGCGGGGAGCGCACGTTCGGGAAGATCAGATCATCGAGGATGTTCAGCGAGAACTCGAGCTGGTGGAAGGACAGGGTGGCGAGCCCCGCCGTATCAGGCGCATCGAGCGCAGCCCTGCGCGCATCCTTGATAAGCGAGCCTCCGTCGCCAAAGACGCCTTCGCAGCTCTGGGCATCCACAAAGGCCCCGTCATCGTACAGTGAAGCGGCTGCTACACGGCCGGCGCGCGTCTTGCTGCCAACGCCCTCAAACAGCCCGGCCTTTTCTGTCTGCTTGACAAAACCATCGATTCCCTTGTGGTCATCGAGCACGAGATGGACCTGCAAGAAACGCAGCGTGTGCTCGGAATGGCTGAAGAAAGGCACCGAGGAGAACTTGAAAGCGGCGAGGAACTTGTTGAGGAATATCCGGAAGTTGTCGTAGCCCAGCAGGCCGGGGCTCGCCACGACGAACTCGTGCTTCTGCAGGTTGTTGAAGCTCCCGCGGTACCTGATGCGCAGCGGCGGGATAATCTCGACCTTATCGTTGCCCTTCTTCCCGTCTTCCTGGTGGTTGGCGCTCAGAGGCTCGAACAGCTGCGGCTCGAAGTATTCATCACTGTCTGAGTCGGTTGAAGAGGCGTCCATGCCTGCTGCGACTTCCGCGGGCGCCGAGACCTCCGCGGCAGACGAAATTTCTGAGGAGGTGCTACGCTCATCCAGCGCAGCAGCGTGCTTCTCCATGTCGGCTCGGAATATCATGATGGATTCCTGCACAGCCATTCCCAGGCACTCGTAGTCCTCGGCCGTTTCTTTGCGACTCGTCTGGGGCTCGCGCAGGTACGCGAGCCGGGTCCGGATCGACTGGGTCGGCCGATCGATGCTGGTCCGCGGCTTCGGGCCGTCGAACAGCGCTTTCATCTCAGCAAACGAGACGCAGCGGTCCATGAAGGCGTGGATGAAGAGCCGTGCGTTCTTCGAGATGAAAAGCAGGAAATCGGACTTGTCGATCTTCGCGTAGGAGCTATCGTTCAGGCGGAGCGTCGTATTGAGCTGCAGCACGCCGACCACCGTGTTCCGCGTGAGGGAGTACCACAGCGAGGAGCCGTGGAACGTGGTATCAAAGGCCGCGCGGTTGAAGACACAGGACAGGCCCTTCTCCGGGATCGGAATCTGGATGAGCTCGTCGAGCGGGCAGACCTGCGCAAGCGGCATCCGCGACACGAGGTAGAGCGTGTTCGCCTCGGACTCAGAGTTCGCCGCGGTGTGCACCCAGCGCATCTGCGGATCCGCGACGTCCCGCTGCGCAATTGGCTTGGACTTCTGCTCCTGGCACTCCCGCAGGATATGCACCTCCGCGTCGTGCACGAGGAAGATGTGTCCATCCGCGTTCACGAAGACTCCAAGCGAGCTGAAAAGGCTGAAGATCCCGCGGGAGGAGAAGAAGCCCACGTAGATCTGCTTGTGCTGCAGCGTCTGGAGAATCCGGCTGACGTCGATCTGCGAAAGCCTGATCGACACCAAGTCCTCGAGTTTGGGCGCCGGCTCGCTGGCCGCGCCAAGCACGCGCTCGACAGGACGGTCGAAGAAGCCGATCTTCTTTTTGACACCCGCATCCACGAGAGACGCAGGCTTCTGCTCGCTTTTCGGCTCGTTCTGCTTGCGCCGTTTGCTGTCAAACGGGAACACGCTGGCGGTGACCGTGCAGAGAGACCCTGGCACCGAATCCACATAGAAGCTGATCGGCTCTGCTGCGCCGCACAGGAAACGCAGCAGAGAGAACGCCCGCGCGGCTGACGAGGACTTGCGCGCCGACAAGGTGCAGCACAGCTCCTTGCCCTCCACCCGCGAATCGACCGTGAGCCCAGAAAGCATCGAGCCGCCGGCCCCGGCCTTTCCGCCGCCGGAAGGCAGCACCAGCGGGAACGAGAACGGGTTCGACCGGCCGCTTGCGCCGTGCTGCGCAAAGTGGCACACCTCGCCGCCCTCGCAGCGGTACCCGGTGAGCTGGACGGTCGTGCGGCGCTCTCTGCAGAAGTCCACAATGGCGTTCCTCTGCTCGTCGCAGCGCGTCACCTCCATCTTTACTCCGATCTCGTTCTCGTTGCAGTACAGGCTCACGGACTCCATCCAGCTCAGATTCGTGAAGAACGTGTGGTCCTTCACGCGCACGTTCATCACGGTGCTGCTCAGCGGCGCGCAGGACTTGTGCAGCCACTCGCTCGCCCTCTTCCGGTCCACACAGGCCTCCACGCACATCTTGCTGGGCCTACCACTCGAGAATTCGCCGGCCTCGCGCGTCCCGAAGCGCACGATGTCCTTCAGCTCCGACCAGTCGAACGCGTCGCTCTCGCTGCCGCCCAGGTTGGTGGCCACGTCGCGGCGGAAATACAGCGGCACGCCGCACAGCCGCACGGACGCGATCGTGCTCAGATGGAGCTGCGCCTCCTTGGCCAGCAGCGTCTCCACGAGCTTCTGCAGATCCAGCTGCCTCATGTGCGCGCCGAGCGGCACCACGACGAGCTTCTGCTTCTCGATGCGTATGTCGTCGAGCGTGAACTTGGCCAGCACCTCGCTGGTCTGCTGGTTGAGCAGCGTCCCCTCGATCTGCTTGAGCTCGCACTTGAGCGGCGAGCGCGCCGCGGGGAGCGCCAGCTCGAACTTCAAGATGTTCGGGCACGCCGAGTCGTAGGCGATGTAGCTCACCTGAAAGCTCCTGTAGTCGATGTGCCGCCACGTGTGCAGAATCACCAGCACGCGGTACACCACGATCCCGAGAATCGATACAAACGCACAGATCGCCGCCTGCCGCTTCCTTGAGCTCAGCATCTTGCCGATCAAATTTTTGTACCTCATATTCATAGGGGCTCCAATCTTTTGCAGCTTTATTTTGGGCCGATAGGGTGATTTAGCGCGCAGGCGCCGGCAGGAGCCCTCGCGGCGCGGCGCTTTGAAATATGTCCTGCGCTATGGGATTGCTGGCCATCCTGCACATGAACAGCGGCAGTTCTGCTGCATTATGCATCGCGCATCCGGCACGCGCTAAAATAATCTCTGGTAAAATTTTCACTTTTGACACGCCGCGAATATGCTGATCAAGCACGCGGACTTGGGCTGTAGGAGCCGTGTATGGCAGTGCTATGCTGCTGCGCAGTTCAGAATTCAGCCCAAATCAACAAATATTGTGTTAATACGCCCAAATCTGTGGCATCAGCACTGAAATGATCACTATGCTCCAGAATTAATGATTCTAGAATATTTGTGCAAAGCCGCGCACAAGCATTACTGCCGGTTCAAAATAAAAAGCAGCCAGCACACTGCTCATTACACCATGCATTTGCGCCGTATGCGCCTAGCATGAGCGCTTCGGTGCTGGGCGCTCGCGCTTTTCCCGTCCGCGAAAAATTCTGCCCATGGCGCCGCGCAACGTCGAGGAGACCGAGAAGCTGCTGGTCGGCAGGAAGAACTGGCGCCACGCCGGTGAGATCAAGGCGAGCTCGCGCCCGCAGAACTCGCTGCTCCACGAGAACGTCGAGTTCGACACCACGATCTTCAACGTGCCCATCTCCGCCGCGCTGAACAGCGAGATCGCGAAGTACGTGGCCCAGCGGTTCAAGGAGAAGACGTTCGACAACTACCACTTCGAGGAGATGAAGGAGAAGATCGAGAAGGAGACGTACGACTTCGAGCTGTGCGAAACCAACAAGGAGATCTTGGCGCTGTACGAGGACATCGAGAGCGCGCTCAAGAAAATTACCGACTACGGAAACGACGGGTTTTCGTAGTGTGCACAGCGGAGCGGGTGCTGAGATGCTTTGCCCGCAGCTCACATTTGATACGGCGTGTTACATTTAGCAATAAAGATCATAGTTTGAGTTTTTTTAAACGATCTGTGGAAACGCAGCGGCTTTAGCCTTACAGAGCAATCGCACTGCGAAAACACGCTCATACTAACGGTTTATTTGTAATTGCCCTCGAAGACGTTGCCCTTGATGACCATCTTCTGCATCTCGTCCTTCTGCATGGCGCGCTCCATGATCTTCTCCTCGATGCTGTCCTTGGTGATCAGCCGGTACACCGCCACCTCCTTGGTCTGCCCGAGGCGGTGCACTCTGTCCATGGCCTGCTGGTCGACCGTCGGGTTCCAGTCCGAGTCGTAGAAGATGACGGTGTCGGCGGCCGTCAGGTTGATCCCGACGCCGCCCGCGCGCGTGCTCAGGATAAATGCGAAGATGTCCTTGGTCTGCCACTCGTGCACGAGCTCCTTGCGCGCGGACACCTTGCACGAGCCGTCCAGCCGCAGGTACGAGTACTCCTTCTTCACGAGGTACTCCTCGAAGAGATCCATCATCCTCGTCATCTGGAAGTAGATCAGCGGCCTGTGTCCCTCCGCCTTCAGCTTTGCAAGGAGGCTGTCGAGCGCCACCAGCTTCCCGGAGTCGGCGATGAATGTGTTGATCGGCGGGGCGAATGTCATCCTGTCGTAGAAACGCAGCGGACGCGGCAGCACCGGCGGGAGCTGCGGGGCAACCACCTTGCGCCGCTCCAGCGCAAGATTGGAGCACACCGGGCTCGGGCCGACCTTCTCGGTGTAGAACACGAACCGCCCTGCGTTATTCGCGATCCTCCGCCTCTTCTGCGCCACATCCAGCGCGAGCAGGTCGCGAACGATGTCGGGCGCGGGCTCCAGCTTTCTTTTGACCGCGCGCGCGTCGTAGGCACGGAGGCGCACGAGCTCCCGCGCAGCGGCCGCCCTGCCGCCCGGCTCAGCCCAGCCCACGGTGGCAGGGCTGATGTACCGCTTGCTGTCGGAGCGGTACGCGGCCAGCGCGCCGCCCCCATCCACGGCCAGGCAGAGCGCAGAGCGCGCCTCGGGTTTCTCAAAGAGGTCCGGGTGGTTGCAGACCTTCTTGAGGTGCATGATCGTGTTCTCGTTGCTGTTGTCGGCCTGCTCGCTGCCGCCGCGCAGCATAAACTCGAAGTTGCGCTGCGGATTGATGATGTCGTTGTAGAGCACGCGCTGGCGCGTGCTGAGCTGGCAGTGGATGCTGTGCATCTTCTTGAGCCCGATCTCGTCCTTTATGTCGTCCTTGTGGCGCCGCAGCATGAACGGCTTGAGGATCGTGTGCAGCTTGTCGACCTGCGTCGCGTCGAGGCCGTTTTCGGTCAGGAACCACTCGGAGAATTCCGAGAGCGAGTCGAAGAGCGTGGGCATGATGAAGTGCAGCAGGCTCCAGAGCTCCTGCATGTTGTTCTGGATGGGCGTGCCCGTCAGGAGGCAGCGGTTGCGCGCCTTGAAGCTGAGCAGCGTCCGCCAGCGCTGCGAGGAGATGCTCTTGATCGCCTGCGCCTCGTCGAGCAGCATGTACTGCCAGCGGATCTTCCGCAGGATGCTCTCGTCGGACACCGCCACCTGGTACGACGTGACCACGACGTGCGCCTGCTTGAACCTCTTCCGCAGCTCCGTGCGCTCCTGCAGGCTGCCGTAGTACACGACGACCCTGAAGTCCGGGATGAACTTGGCGAACTCGTTCTCCCAGTTGTGCAGCGTAGAGGCCGGCGTGATCACCAGGAACAGGCCCCACACGTCCTCGACCTCGGCGAGGTAGCCCAGCAGCGATATCGCCTGCACGGTCTTCCCGAGCCCCATGTCGTCGGCGAGTATCCCGTTGATCCCCTGGTTGTACAGGTTGACGAGCCAGTTCAGCCCCTTCAGCTGGTAGGACTTCAGCGTGGTTTTGAGGATGCGCGGCTGGCTGATCTCGCGGTACACGTAGGCGGCGTCGCCCCGGCCGCCCGGCTCCGCGCTCGCCGGCCGCTCCGGCTTGTCGAACTCCTTGACGTTGGCGAGGTGCTCCATCGCGGCCTTCGTCCCCTCCTCGCCGGCGCCCTCGCCCTCCTTCTTCTGCCGGTTCAGGAAAAAGCTCGCGAAGGCCTCGGTCTGGCTCATCAGGTAGTTGAACTTGCGCTTCTGGCGCATCTCCTCGCGCTCCACCTCGTCGTTCCTCTTGCGGATCTCCATCTCGGCATCCTCCTTCTTGCTCTTCTCCCGCTCGGCGCGGTTGAGGCGCCCCACCAGCCGCTGCAGCTCCTTGTTGATCCGCTTGTTCTTGAGGCTCGGGTTCGTCTTCGAGGTCTTGGAGAGCCCGCGGCGCAGCTCGCGCACGCAGATCCCCGCTATCTTCCGCTGGTGGAGCAGCACCGCCGCGTAGTTCGCCATGTGCTGCTTCTGGACCTTCGGGACCGCCCTGATCAGCTTCTGGTAGAACTCCGGCGCCTTCTGGTCGCTGACCTCCTGCGGCGGCGCGGCGCTGCCCGCGCTGGCCAGCGTGTTCACGAGCATCTGCGTGTAGAGCGAGGGCGCCTCGCGCCTTTCCTGGGCCGCGCTGTCCAGGGTGGGCAGCAGCGCCTCGGCCGACTTCCTGGGGAGCGGCACCTCGGCCGCCTCGAACAGGCCCAAGAGCCTTCGGTACTCGGATTCCCTCATCTGTGGGGGCAGCGCAATTTTTGCTTTCGCCCTGTGCACCCGCTGGCCCCGTGCCCTGATGGTCTAGCCTGTCGCTGCTCCTGCGAAACACTAGTGCTGTACACCGTGCGCGATGGTATTTTACAGCAGTTGGTGCTGATACGGATGCCCCTCGGCGCTCTGCGCACGCCTCCGTACTGGCGCGCGCCGCTACCAGATTTTTCACGCAGCGCTATTAAAAGCCGCTCGCTCTTCGCCAAACTATAGGATGTGCGCTCTAGTCGCTGCGATAGCAGGCTTGAAGAATAAAGCGCATTGTTGTCGGTGAAATAAGCATGCCGTGCATCTGGGCGATACTGCCCTTCACATTCGCAATGCCCGCTTACCCAACACAGCATGGAATCCCGTTTTTTACTTACTACCGATCGAATGTGGTGCTGCCAAAACTACCCGTCACATTCGTAAAAAACTAGCTGCACGGTAACTAATAAAAATGGTAGTCCCAAAAAGACGGCAAGAAACTAATTAACCGGGTGTACTTTACTTATAACTTGCACAACTTGTACCCTTTCAACGAAACTAATGCGAACTAAAGTGCCCGAGGCAGCTTCTCCCTTTTACGCTAATATGTCGACATCCCCGTCTTCTGCTTTGTTAGCACTATCTTGGCCTCGATGGCGCTTACCCAGTTGCGCGATATGTGCTGCGCATTTCTTCTTCTCCTCCTCCGACATAAACGAGAGTATGTGTACGACAAATACTTCATTTCTCGCTCGGCAGGCAGCAGCCAGCATCTGCATAAGGTTGTCCCAGGCCAACTCCCTCATCGCTACTTCTATCACCCCCGGCAAGCCCGGCTCCATGCCCGGCCATCTAGAATCCATGAGCAAAATCTTGTAAAGCAGCCGTGGCGGCAAATCTTTTAGATACCTCGGCGTTGCAGCGAGCGTCTCCAGCCTCTTTGCCGCCGGCCCCTTCTCGAAGAAAAAGCCCTCCAGCATTTTGCACTCCCATTCATCGCAGTCCGGCCCGATGCGCCCTTTAGCCGTAGCTACGTACTCCAAAGCAAAATACAGACCAACGTGCTCGTGCGCGCCGCTCTGGATATAGCGCAAAACCTCGTGTCTAGCTAGGTAGTCTGATTCTAAATCGTGCAAAATTTCCACGGCTTTTTTACTATCTTTCGAGGCGAAGAACTCCAGGATAATTTCCTTGAACTTGTAGCCGGCGGCTTTCTTGGTCTGTTTCCTGGTCAGAAACGCAACAGCCTCTTTAAAAGGCCTACAAGTGCGATCGGAAGACGACCCCCAGTCGGCATATCCAACTTCCAGCAGCTCGCGGAATCTCTCTTGCACCTTCTTCACTCCTTGAGAATTTACGCTGAACAGGTGCACAACCACATCGTACCCCTTAAGATCTTTGCCCGCCGTGTCCAAGAATACCCTTGGCGTAGCTGTGCGCAGCGGCTCGATCAGCTGCGTAAGCTTTGCAGTGACTTCAGCTACTCGATGCTCCAGATCTGCCGCGCCGATATTCGTGAGGCTGATGGGCTTACTGTCAGTTTGTTCGGTGCTAACTTGCTGCATGATGTTCAGAAGTATGCTGAGTTCAGTTATAGATTTGGGATCGAGCAGCTTTTCGATAAAACTGACGGGGTCCGTGTTTAGCAGCACGTTGTTTGCGATAACCCGGGTTAGGTAGTCGACGGTGCAGTCCTTATTAATACTAAGGATCCCGTTGTTGCCGGGCATACTGTGCAACTCTCTGCCAAGGCGTGACGTCCCAACGCACAAATCGTAGATGTAACCTCTATCCTGGTCATTGGGCAGAGGAATGGGGCTGAAGGACTTCAGCGATTTTTTGCCAAGTCTGACATGCTTGGTTGGCGTGCTTTCTGCTTTCTTACGCGCTGAGGCAGGAATAGCGGCTAGTACACCCAGCAGGCTCCACGTCATTGCGGCTCTCATTAAGTGGGCAAGAATCCGCAGCATCATTAAAAATTTTCAACCGTCTGCTCTCATTTAAAAATTTGCAGCCATGATCGTTTCTGCGCTGAACAGTATTCCCAGCACCATCTGCGTGCATGAGCGGGAGTATTACCCTCCCCGCACTATCTTTTACTCGCATGCCCTTGTGGCTTGTTAAAATAAACCGAGGCCCCCGCAGATTTAATCTGGAAGCCATCATCATTGGTCAGAGATTAATAAGTTTACTGAATGAATAACCGCGGCGTACGACAAGGGTGCCCACTCTCACCGCTGCTGTTCGATCTATTCATAAACGACCTCCTCGATGGCCTAAGCCCAGTCGGTGTGCCTAGCCTCATGTGGGGTTTGAGCGGTCTCTGCTTCGCGGATGACACCTTGGTCCTGGCTAGGAGCACGGAAGACGCGCAGGACAAAATGGACAGGGTTGAGAGGTGGATGGTGAGGAACGGGATGCGCATCAACGTGCAGAAATGCGGGGTCATGGCTATCGGGATGCCGGAGGCTGGCCCGGTATTCTACCAGGGCGCACCTGTGCCGAGGGTCAGCAAGTACGTCTACCTGGGCGTAGAACTGAACGACAGGCTGGACCCAATGGAAATGGCCCAGCACAGACTCAAGAAAGGCTGGAACGCTCTCTGCAGCATGAAGAACGTCCTGAGAAACCAGGAGATCGCGCTAAGCCTGCGGAGACAGCTTGTGTCAGGGATGCTCATCCCCCGGGCTCAGTTTGGCGTCGCGCTGTATGCGCACAACTATGCGTGCCTCGCAAGGCTACGCAAGATCCACAACCGGGCAATAGCGATGATTGCTGGAAAACCAAACGTGTGCACAGCAGGAGCCCTTGACGAGCTGAAGCTCCCGTCGATCCACGAAGCTGCCTTTTTCTTCAAGATGAAGAGCTTAGCCAGTTGGAAGAGATGCGAGGCCGGGGCTGGGGAGCTTATCACGACAATGGAACACTTCAAGGTCGATTGCAAGGGAGCGCGAAGGACCACGTGGTGCAGCCGCGTTGCCAGATCCATGCGCAGAGTGGGTCTTACTCCAGATGACCCAAAGACCGTGATGAAACAGAAGATCGCAGACTACTTCCACAGCAAGCCCAAGTTCCGCCCGCCGAGCAAGTCCCTGACCAGGGCCGCGGAGGTGAGTCTCTGCAAAGGACCCGATATAACAAAGCTCGCTCTGAACGGAAAGGCGAACGCAGGACGCAGGTTCTTGATCAAGTGCAGGCTGGGCACTATCATCACCCGCAACGACCTTGTGCGGATGAACAGAATACCAGGAGGACAGCTCGGGA
>JALRLY010000206.1:0-15989 GCA_023647555.1 Pancytospora philotis
TATACACATACACTCCTGTCCTTTGAATTCTACCCTTCAGGTTCTGGTAGAGCTCCGGTATGGCCATTTTCGTGCAAGAGGCTGATAGATTACCTGCTCTGATGCACCCGAATTTCCTTTGAGGAATTTGTGGGTGACTTCCTTGCATTGGAGATGGCTGCGGTCTACTTTCGGCTCATCGTCACACTTCCTTGTTCAGGCCAGACGAACATCCAGGCTAATTGCTCGGTGGTCTGCGATTCACCAATCGGCTATACTATACTGCGCAGGATACCGCGGGCGCCTCTTTACATGGTCCAAAAATCGATAGTTTGTCCTGATCTAGCCCGAAAGGCATCTTCAATAGTGCCCACTTTCACGTTAAGGATGCCCCTGCGTTGCAGCTTGTTCCGTACTTCAACGGTAGTGTGGTTCCAGTCGCCTATCACAATGGTGGCTGGGGCGTTTTCATCGTTGTCTGTCTCTTTTCCCCATTGCACGGGAATACACGTCCACAATTCTCACAACGCCTTCCGTGTCTCTGATCGACGCTCCTATCATGTGCGGAGAATTGATGAAAATCTCTAGGCCCGCACTGAGCTCAGTTTTAACGGCAATTATCAGGTCATTCGCGCCTAGCTCGGTTAGTGCCAAGCTTCAACTACACTATACCCAGGGATATAGCGCTTGCTGCGTGGTTCATAGCCGCGCATCTTCTGAAGACACCGGACGTCAGGCGCGTCTGTCTGGACACAGGCTAGCGGGCGCTCCCACTTGCATCTGAGCTGGTTTACATTGAGCGATGATACTCTCAGTTTCCTAGCTTTGACTGGCTGCTCATGCGCCGCTAGTGATTCAATTGGGAAGCGCGAGCACGCGCTTCGCCGTCCTCTGGCTGGCGCGAAGCACGAGTCGCCAGCGGGTAGTCCCTCTTATCCAAACGCAGCTCGCTCTCCAGGGGATTCTTGCGCAGTTGAGAACCTCGGCCACCACGTCTCGCTTGCTCTTTTCTAGGAGCCTAAGCGCAAAGCCTTGGGGCTTTCTCTTGCAGGGAGAGGGCAGCTCCGGGTTTGCGACAATATCAAGTCTGCTATTGCGTTTCCCAAGAACCACATCCGTATCAGGGCTGAGGATCTCAGTGGCATTATCCAAGGCGAGGAATCCGACGCTGTTGCGGAGTTAGTTGCGGATATAGACAGGGGGAGCATTATTCTCAGAGACATGCGCAAAACACCGTGCGAGGCCCTGAACACGCGGACCGCCTGGCTGCTTAAGAATAGAGACTCGTTCAATAGTTGCACTGACGATGAAATTGTGCAGATGTGCCAATTCTCGTACGCACCGAGCGATATTGAAGTGGTTAAATATAAGACGTACAGTATTACGAAGGCCCTGCCTAATGCAAGCCAAACACTTTACAACGAATATCGCGCTGCCGGGAGAGCTAGCGAAGTGCCTGCCGGCAATATGCATAAGAAGTGCGTACCTATAAGAACTCTGGGCAAGGACGCGCGGCTCAGCGACATCTTCGTGCTGCTGTCCACCGCCATCTTCAGGAAAATGGTTGGCGCTACAAAGCCGGTGAACGAGAATAGCGACGCAAATTCCCTGCTGGCAGCGTTCCGCATGCCCGGGTACGTGCAGTGGCTCAGAGACTGGCATGAGAACAACAGCGGCGCAGGCCCGTTCTATCAAAATATGGTACTAACGCCAGAAAAGTATGCGACTAACACCGAGATGACCTACCGCGAGGGTTTTTACAGTTATAAATCATCTCACGCCGTGCTCGCTGCCAAAATGCTGCTTAGCCATGCGATTCTCAGATTCAGCTGCCTCCGCCAGCCTGCGAACGAACAGACCGAAGCACAGCAGACAGAGGGGGCTTCCTGAAAGGGTGTGCGCGGGTGCATCGATGGGCTGTACTACGTCATATTCACCAGCTCGTATGCAATCAGCAGCGACAATTTGAACGTGATGGCCAACTTCTTCAGCATGCTGTTCAACGTAAGGCTAGGCGTTCTGCTATTTGCTAACGGAACAAAGGGGAGCAGCAGCCCCATCAGCGCATACTCGAGCGGGAACACCGCGGCTATGGTGTGCAATACTGCGGCCAGGTTTTTGGTGCTCCACGCTGAGCCCAGTACGACCCAGGACTACGAAAACTGCACCGCGCTGCGCAAGAATCTCATTAGCCAGCTGGCAAAGGCATCCGACTCCGCAACGGTCAAACAGGACCGCACTTTGTACCTCTGGTTCATGAACATTACGAGCGCAAGGCCCATGAGCGAAGCGGACGCAGCCCAAATGGTGGAGAAATACCATCGCAAGGCCCGAGAGCCGCACTTTACGCAGTGGCGAAAGAACGGGCAGTGGGGCTGCTCCACGGCGGTGGCCCTCTCGGCCCACCGGGGGTTCAAGAATAAACGCTTGGCTTGACTGTATTCGAATCTGTGCTATTTTAGTGATGGGCAACAGTCTGAGTCCGCTGTTTGTGCTTGTTCATTACATTTCTTTATCTGTAAGCAAAGGCTATCACTGAAATTAAAAATACCGGTCATTTTATGAACGCGCGTACAGTGATCCTCTTATGAGCGATCGTACACCTGCGCGCGCATACAGCAGTTCTTGTAGTGCACCGGTCGTTCCTATACGCAAAAATTGCATCAAAAATTTTGCGCCAGTTAAAAAACCTGGATTTGCCGCCCCTATATGATGCTGGTTCAGGTCGTCAACTGTCTGTTAACTGTGAGGGCCAGTAACCCACCCGAGCCGGATGGTAATAGCAGTGTCGCCGCCTGGAAGCAGCGGTTAACTGAGAACTACGGCCCAGTTAGTGCTGGCAGCTTCGCCGTACATGGGAGAACGGGCTACGAGTACTACCCTCTCCAACTTTGTGGTATTCTTAAGAATCTTAAGCTGTATACCAGTAGATTTGATGAGTTGTGTCTGCAGGTAGAAAGGGCAGCAAGATCACACAGTGGCGGTCTTGCGAAGGCCGCGGCGCCATTCTACAGCAGCATTGGGATGTGGGCCGTGCATTTTTCTGAACTTGTGAAGTCTCTGATCACTGAGATCAAACGCAAATCGCGGAACAATAAGGAGGAGCAGGAATGGAACTCATGGAAAATGATGAAGTGTAACGTATGGCTGGAGTACTTAGAAGATGCGCGGGAAGGACTAGAGGAGGCACTGGCGGTGCGGAGGGCCTGGCTGAACGCGAACAGGGCTTCCTTCAAATCTTACGACAATGCTGAGCTCATGCAGATGCAGATGTGCGCGTTCTCGTACATGCCTGGCAGTATTGTTGCTGCCAATCACAAAACATCTGCGATTGCGAAGCTCCTCCGCGAACGGGCGCCAGCGCACTGGGAGGATTACTGCAATGCCCACGGTGATAATAGGGCAGCGGGCTGTACCGACACGGAGCAGCCTATAGCTATAAGCACGATGGACAAGGACGCGTGTGTCAACGACATCTTCATGCTGATTTCTGCTGCCTTGTGGAGGGCGATGCTCAGCGCTGCGGATCCGGAAGCCGGCGAAAGCGACGGCGCCGCCCTGCTGCTTGCTTTCCGGATGCCCGAGTTTGAGCAGTGGCTCAAGGACCTGCATGAGCACACTGGCGGAGACCTCTCTCATCTTATGCTGACACCGGAAGAGTACGCGGAGCTTGAGTGCATCATCCAGCAGAGAGGCTCCGTAAGCCGCGATACATCCGATATTTTGCTCGCCGCCAAGATGTTTTTCAGCCAGGCTGCTTTCAGGCTCTGCTTACTGCGCCCGCCTGTGAGCAAAGCGCACAGTGGCAGTAGTCAGGAGAAGGCTGCGCGGTCGCCGGAAGAGATCTACTGGATAAGGGCCCGCGGGTGCATCGATGGACTGCAATATGCATTGTTAACTGGCGAAGTCAAAGTTAACCACATCAATATGCATTTTTTGGCCAGATTCTTCAGCATGTTGTTTAACATAAGGCTTGATATCCTGCTGATCCGGGATTTGATGATAGCAACACGATTCGCCGCTAACATTTTATTCCCTCCGCACGAATGTCCAGTAAAACTGTGTAGCGACGCTGTTAGATACTTTGTACAGCGCCCCGAGGGCTGCATAGCTAAGGACGAAGAGGAATACAGATCAATGTCTGATCTTCTCATCTCCCGGCTATTTCGTAGTTACAATGGAGCGGTTGCTAGACGAATTCATGCTCATCCCACAAAATATTATGATGATCGATCCTTCTGTTTACGGACCATGCTGGAGCTCAGTGGTGTAAGCATAAGAGATGTTGGCCCTGGTGCTAAAAGAGCGATCGAAGAGTTTGCGAAGAGCGATGTCCGTGAACCCCATTTCACGCTGTGGCGCAAGAACGGGCGGTGGTGCTGCACTACAGCGGCATCTTTATCGACCCACTAGAATTAAATACTTAGTTTATGCACTTTTTCTGAGCAGCCGCGACATCGAGATCCGCGTGGACACCCGCGTGCAGACCGACGCCAGGGCTGCGCACGCCCGGCGGGACATTGTAGTAATCGACAAGCGGCGCAAGCAGATTTTGTTGATCTCGGTTGGCGCTACCAACCAAGATCAGCTGCAGACGGTCGAGACGGAGAATGCGCACAGGTGCGACTTGTTGGCTGGCGAGCTGGGGAGGATGTACACGTGCGGGGTGCCGATAGTACCGTGCGTCATGGCCTGGGACGGCGCGGTGACTAGGTGCCGCAGGGAATACGTGAGCAAGCCTGGCATACCTGCAGTACAGAGTGCTGCGGAGGACACTGGAGTCAATGCTGTTCGACGCGTGGCGTAGGGCCCTCGAGGAGGGCCGGCGCGCCGCCTGAGCTGGCGGTGGTGGAGTTGGCGCGCCGCTGTGTACAGGTGACGCGGCCGTATCGTGGACAGTTTTCGACAATGATCATACCATTATGCTCCTTAAGTAAATTTATTTAGGCGTGCGAAGCAAGGACGGCCCTTTGGCGCGCTGCAGCTCTCACTGCTGAACGTTGCTGATGAAATCGCAGGCATCCTTTATTTCCGCAAACCCGTGCTTCTCAATCGCCTTCCGCACGTCTTCTGCCTTCTCTGTTTCGCTTAGCTCGATTGCGTACGAAGTGGGCCCCATGGGGCAAGCATTTGGGCGCAATAAAATGCCTACCCACAGTGCCGGGGCAGAGCGTGTACAGAAAACGCTTTTAAAATAGGCCGGGGATATGCGCACTGTACCAGCATCGTACAGTAGGAAAGCATTTACGAGCATGCTTGTGAGCAGATCGCTGATTATCGTGCCGCTCCAGCGGCCCCAACGAGGACCGTAGAGCCGTGTGCGCAGCAATAATCACGAATCCCCTGGCTGCCTTATCCCATACCGTGCACGCTTCATGCAGGCATTAGCATGCGCATTTAAGCCTGTATGGAGCAGCTGCCAACAGCATTCGAGAGCAGCCGCACGCTAAGTGCATCGCGCCCCTGCATTCTGATTTGTGGCCTGCGCGGCTCAAAAAGGGGCAGTGGATATAGCATCCCTGTCTCGGCCCCGCCATGCAAATTTTGTCAACGTATGATGCGCTGAAGCTGACGATCATATCGACCGTGGGCTCTGCCGTGCTCGTCGCTCCCCAGATGTTCGCCGTGGGCCTCTCATCGCCCTATCTCTCGCTGGGGCTGCTGGCGGCCGCCGGTGCTCTTACGCTCGTGCAGGCTCTCTGCTACGCCGAGCTTGCGCGGATCATACCGGGCGGCGGCGGCGATGCTGCGTACATGGAGAAGGCGTTCTCGCACAAGATAGGCATGTTCTACAACCTCTTCTCGTGCTGGGCCATCCTGCCGGCCTCTGCCGCCTTCTGCGTGTCGAAGGTCGTGGAGATCCTGGGCGGGTCGCCGTACCTGGTTGCGGTCTGCGTCATCGTGCCCGTGATCCTCGTGTTCTTCCTGCCGGGGCGCGGCAAGGAGTCCGTGCTCGATCTGTTTTTCTACATGAAGCTGGTCTGCATTGGGCTGCTCGCCGTGGCGATTTGTGCATCGCTGGGCAGCGATGGCAAGGGGTGGATGCGCAGCGGGTCCGCGGCGGCGACGCCTGTGCATGCCGCGATCACCGCGTTCGTGAACTGCACCTACTTCTTCTCCGGCTACAACACGTGCAACTACATGCAGGCGCCCGGGAGCCTGCGGGGCGCCTATGTGCTCTCGGTCCTCGCCGTGACGTGCGTGTACTTCCTGATTACTGCGGCGCAGTTCTCCATCTTCAGCCGGGACGAGCTGGCCGGGGATGCCATACTCTGTGTGCTCCTGATGCATGCGCTGGGCCCGCTCGTGCCCACGGGCGTCCTGGGCGGCGCGGCCACGGCGGTGGAGATGCTCATCGAGTCTGTGATGTACCTCGGGCCCGTTCTCGGCTGCGTTGCGGTCTACGAGGGCATTGTGCGCGCAAGCGTGACCCTCAAGAACAAGGAGCTGCAGCGCCTGCTGCATGCCGGGTCCTACGTGCTGTTCGGCGTTAAGATCTACATAATTGTGATCACCAAGACGAGCCTGTCTATTCTGAACCTGGCGTCCATTCTCATTGCGCTTTTCTACTGCCTCACGTTTGTGGGCCTCCTGAAGCTGCGCAGCAGCGTCACTGATCCCATCCATGTGCTGATCCCGCTTTCGGCGCTGCTGGTGTCGGCTGGCATTGTGAGCTTCAACATCTACCAGAAGCTGTTCGGCTAGTGGCCGCGCCTGCGAATAAATTGGATTTGAATCGCTGCTTACTTCTTTGCACATCTTGGCAGCTCCTAGCATGTTTCTGGCAACAGCAGCAGAAGGGAACGAAGGCTCATGGTCTCCGCAGGATTAACCTACTAGTGCAAGGCCAATAATGACGTACGCAGTGCACGGCAGGCGGCCGGAAAAAAGATAGTCACGCATTTATTGGATGCGCTGATGTTGAGGGCGCGCCTTCCACCGCAATGGCCGGGTTGGCCAGCTCCTCCGGACACACCTGCGTCGATTTATCCACCCCCGCGCAGTGCTGGCAGTGCTCGTCCGTCGGCGCCGGCTCCGCGGTCTGCGGTGCGGACGCATCGGTCGGATGCAAGTTTTCGACCGCGAGCAGCTGCGGGCCGTCCGCGGCGCTGATGCTCGGCCTGTACGCCTCCGAGTCCCGCTTCGGGTCGTCCTTCTTCTTGGACTTCTTCTTTCCGCAGCAGCAGAGCAGACTGCCCACCTTCTCGAAGGCCGTGCCCACCACGCCGGCGACCTCGGCGATGTTGATCGGCGGCATCGCGCTCCTCAGCGTGGTTGTGTCGTGGTAGTCCATGTTGAACGAGTACTTGAGATCCACGGGGTGCTCGCGCGTCCTTCTGAGGTGGATGCAGCCCGGCAAGGTGGGGGAGGCCAGGGCGCCGTAGTAGCCGCCGAATACGCTGTCAATGGGCGGGTGCAGGATGACCTCGTCCACGCTCCTGGCCATGCGCGGGCGCGAAAAGCCCATCGAGAGGCTGACCTTCTTGGTGAGGCTGACGCCGCCGAAGGGGACCGACGGCAGCGCCGCAAAGACGGCAATAGCAATGCAGTACAGAATAGCAATCATATTGCATCACCAATTCTGCTATTTATGGCTGTTAATCACCGCGATCAGATGATGGATAAATGCCCTTGATTAAATGCGTGGTAAAAATTAAGCGAACAGATAGCGGGGTGGCCCAGTGTGGAATTAGAATGCATGCGTCTTGTGCGTGCCAACAGGGTTACGAAGTGTTTTGATATTCGCTGGAGGAAAAATGCTTATCAAGTTGTGCAAGAAGAGGTTGCATACTTATAAAGTAGTGCAGCCGCCCGAGCGGTTTGAAATCAGCCACGGACAGCCGTTCTGAGGCAGCCCACCGAGCCCCGGCCACGCGCCGCACAGACAGAAGAATTTTGCAAAATTTTTAAGCAACGGATTGCCCAACGACGATGCTGGAGGAGTCGTACAACGAGTTTCTGCTTATGAAGATCAAGCAGCTGTTCCCGAAGAAGGAGCTGCAGTCGTATCTGGAGGCCAACGAGAAGCAGCGGCCGACCGTGATACGCGTGAACTCGCTGCTGAAGCGGCGGAAGGACTTGGTGCACTACTTGACGAACCGGAAGGTGGAGACCGGGAGCATCGACTGGAGCGACACCGCGCTGGTTGTCTTCCGCGCGGACGTGCCGCTCGGCGCCACGCCGGAGTACCTTGCTGGCTACTACACGATCCAGGGCGCCTGCTCGATGCTGCCGGTGCTGAATCTCGAGCTGGGCGAGAACCTGACCGCGGTGGATCTCTGCGCTGCGCCCGGCGGCAAGAGCACGCACATGGCTGCGCTGATGGACAACACCGGCACGCTCTACTGCAACGACGTGTGCAAGGAGCGCACGTACGCGCTCAAGTCCAATCTGCAGCGGATGGGCGTGGAGAACGCGGTGGTGACCAACATGGACGCTGGCGAGTTCAACGTGGGGAAGGTGGACCGCGTGCTGCTCGATGCGCCCTGCTCCGGGACCGGCGTGATCAGCAAGGACCCGTCGATCAAGACGTCCAAGTCGAAGGAGGAGATCAAGAAGATCGTGCAGCAGCAGAAGAAGCTGATTCTGCACGCGTTCGACATGCTCAAGGTGCGCGGCGTGATGATCTACTCCACGTGTTCGATTCTCGTGGACGAGAACGAGAGCGTGGTGGACTATCTGCTTGCGCAGCGCAAGGGCGCGCGCGTTGCCGAGCTGGACGTGGCGGTCGGGAAGGACGGCTTCACGGGGTTCCGTGGCGAGAGCTTCCACGGCACGCTCAGCAGGGCCAGGAGGCTCTACCCGCATGTGCACAACATGGACGGGTTCTTCTACTGCAAGATTACGCGCGTGGAATAGTTGGTTGATTAAATTGCAAGTGTTGCGGGCAGATCTTGTGTTATTTCTCGTAGACGCCATTGAGCTGTGTGTGTTTTGTAGTTTGCTGGCTGTTTGCATTCGGCTCTTACTGTTTAAATTGTGCGTGGCTGGGCTGCCTGGTACTTATTCTCTGTGTTGGATACTTAGCTCTGGGATACGCTACTGTACTGGGTATTACTACAGCATTGAACTGGTACAGCCGTGGAGTAGCACTAATCTGTGCAATCCAGCGCGACTGTCGGCTCAGCGCGGTTTAAAACACAGCGGTTACAGAATGTTTGGCAGCGTTTGAAAAGGACTGCCGCGGAAAGCAGCCAATGCTGGCGCAGCTGCTGTACCTGCTCACAGTTGGTGCGCGGACTGCTTCGCACGAGGATGATGACAGGAAACTCCTGACTATACCGCGAGAGAATATTCTGGTTTCTGGGCCTCGGGCGGCGCGCTGCTTCGAAAACCACGAGACCCTAGAGAAGTGCCTGCGAGACGAAGCGGTGGCGGCGGACAAAGTCGAAATGGTAGCGGCGGGTAGGGACCGAGATGAGTCGACGACGCTGGCGCGCATTCCCGAGACGGCCGGGGCTGCGAAGCCGGGGCATGCTGCCAAAAGGAATCGGCCGCGTTATAGAGAAGAGAGCAGCGAGGCCGCGAGCGAGAGCCGCCCCAGCAGAAAGAGACGGGAGGAGTCGACGTCGTTGACAAGCTTTAATGAGCTGGTCGAGGCGGCGGAGCCGATGCGCAGCACTAAAAGGAAACGGCTGCACGGTAGAAGCGAGGACCGCCCGAAACACAGGCGGGCCGAGCGGGAACGGGATAGCAGAGACGCCACCGATGATAGCAGCTACAGCGCTGAGAGACAGCGTGATTCAGCCGCGGTATACCGCCACCCGCGCCGGCACGATGAAGATCCCTCAGGGAATGCTAGCAACCGCCCCATCAGCGGGATGTATCCACAGGGCGCGGCACCACCAGGATGGGCCAGTCCAAGCCCCGCTACACCATCCGCGGTTCCAACCACGCAGGCAAGCAGCAACGCAGCAGCGGCTCCGCCACCAGCCAGCGCGCCGCAGAGCCAGCCCCAGGCACCCGCCGTAGCAGCACCTTCTGCAGCGCAGAGTCTATCGCAGGCACCTGCCGTAGCAGTGTCTCCTGCAGAGCCGAGCCCGGCGCAGACACCGGCCACAGCAGTAGCCAGTGCGCCGAAAAGCACACCCAGCACGCAACAGCCCACCAGATACGTCCTCTGCGGATGCACAGATGTAAATGGCGTAGAGACTTGCAACTGTGAGCCGACCAAGGAGAAAGGGGCTGCCAGTAAACCTGCGCAGGTCGGCCCTACGGTGTCTGCCAGTGTTGGGTGATGCGAGTTTTTGTATCCACCACAGCAGCTGAGGGAGCACAAGAAAGGCCCATTCACTGCATGCACAGGAGATGAAGTAAATTTAGTTTAAGAGGATGGCGGTATATTTTATTAAACGCGGGTGTTCCCATTTATACGATCAGTATTAGTTTTTCGCTTCCTAAATCACGCGAGCAGCTGTAGAAAGATCGTATCCCTCACGGCGTTAAAACGAACAGCCCTCGCAGCGGTAAAGGATCAGCACTCCCGCAGCGGTAAAACGACCAGCCCCCTCGCAGCCAAGGCACCCGGAAAGCGCAATGGCCGCAGCCAAAATTTTGCCCATGGCAGCCGAGCCCCGCACACCGTCGAACTCCGACCACTACGAGATGGTCGATCTTTCGAACCTGCAGAGCGACTCGGACGGCTCCGTGGGCGAGGCGGAGATCGGGCGGCACAGCCCGGCGGCGGTCGAGGACAAGGGCGAGGAGTTCCGGGTGTACTTCGGCTTCGAAAACCGATACAATGGGAGCGCGTCCGACGACTACAACGACGACAATAATCTGTAGAGGCTGGGGGCCTTAACCAAGCTAAAATTGTAAACAGAGCAAAAAGAGTTAGAAAAGCAGCACTAAGCTTACAGAACCATCAATGCACAGTAAAATAATGCGTTTATTCAAATCTGTAAAATCTATTAGTTTATTTTTTGTGGGAAGTGGTGGTATTTACATCGGCTCGGCCTAGCCGTCGGTGATGTTCGAGGAGTTGGCAGACGCGCTGTCCACCCCGTCGTGCGGGAGCATCAGCTCCTCCAGCTTGTTCTCGGCGGAGAGCTGCTCGTAGTAGTTCTTGTAGTAGAGGCGGACATCCGAGGGCGTCTTGGTGGGGATCGTCTTCGCGATGCCCTCCCAGTCTCTGCCGAGCGCGACAAAGGCCGTGGCGAACGAGAGCCGCTCGGCGTTGGACCAGCGCGCACCGATGGAGGAGCCGAGGAAGTAGCGCAGGTAGACCCGCAGCTCGTCCACGGTCCTGTTCATGTTGTAGAGGTTGAGGTTGCTGCCGTACTTCTTGTAGTTGCTCTTAAAGACCAGCTTCTCGGCCTTGTTCAGCCAGTCGCGGTGCGCGATCAGCCTGATGAGGGCGCTGCTCGGCTCAGTGGCGCGGTGCACGAAGAGGTAGTGCAGGAGGATCGCGTCTTCGTAGGAGCACTCGATGGCCGCGGCGAGTCTTTCGAAGTTCCCGCGGCACTTGTAGATCGCGTACTCCATTTCGAGCGAGCACGGGCGCGGCGCCTCCACAGCCTCGATGCGGTCGAGCACTCTGAGCTGCGTGGTTCTTGCGGGTAGCGTCGCGTCCCCGGGCTGTGTCTCTATGGTGGCGCAGCCGCCCTCGATCCGGCCCGCGTACACCGCCCTGCCGGGGACGTCCGCTCTATTGGCTCTGTTCCGCAGCGCAAGCTTCTTCTGCTGCTCCTTTATGAAAGCCTCAGCAGCGGACTTGCCGACGCCGCAGATCTTGGCCAGGAAGTGCAGGCACCGCGGGTCGTTGGCGGCCTCGAAAATGCTCCGCGCGCGCGCCGAGCCACCGGGCGCCGTTCGCGCAACAAAATCCCTCTTGGAGGGCGAAGCGTCCGAGAGCTTTGCCGCGGGCTTGCGGCCCCGACGGCCAGGGGCAGCACGTTCCGGCGCAGGAGCGCACTTCAGCTCCTCCATCACGAAGCCCACCACTTTGCCCCATTTGTGGAACGCGCGGGAGTCAGCGACTTTCATCGCCCGCATCTCCTCTGCCAGATCCGGCTGCTGCGCTGCAGCATGAATGAGCAGTATTCCAGCGCCAGACGGAGCTGTTTGTTTCCGTTTAACGCCCTTCCGCTTTCCCCTCGCACTGGGCTGCGGCCCGGGCTTTCTGCCTCGTCTGCGCGGAGCATCGGCGGCCGGTATCCCGACAGTATCAGCACCGACAGTATCGCTTGCCGGCTCAGCAGCCGGCGGGCCGCCAGCATCAGCGACCGCCTCAGCGCACTGAGCCCGCTGGGGCTCATCCAGCTTATCAACAAAGGCGACATCGGCAGCGGCGCTGCGCTCAGCCGGCACGCCAGCCTCCTCTCCTCCGTTGCTGCGGTCGACGCGCTCCTCTGCGGCGCCGGCAGCTGCAAGTGCCGCCCCGTCCTCGCGCTCCCCCTCGCTCTCCGCCTTTTCTTTCTTATATCTCTGATAACTGGGCGTATCGTACAGCCGTTGCTTGTATTCGCGCGGCTGTTCGTCCATTTTTCTACAGGGCTCGCAAAATAAAAATATTGAAAGCAGCGTGGGGAGCGCGCAGGAGAGCTGCGGGGCGCATGCACTGCTGTTGGTGGTACAGCAGCATCCGATTGCGCATCCGGTAGATGCTCTGGCTTGTGGTTGGGTATTACACGAGGCAGCCAAGAGAAATGAGCGGTCGGCCCGCTCCAGCCCGAAAAAATTCTGCGAGCATACAGCAAGAGAATGTGCGTCTGCTGTCCGGCATGCTGTCCATGCAGGACCAGGCGTTGGTGTGCAGAGAATAGGACGAGGGTGCAGCAAATAACAGATGAGTATCTCTGCGCTGGCTGCAGACAACCTGTTTGCTCTTCCAGGCGGGGCAGGATATGCAACCGCCCGCTGGGGGTGCGCAAGATCATTTCTAAAATCAGCAGATGCACGCGTGTGAGGAGGCGAGCATGGCAGCCCTGCGGCTACTTCGGCTGAACATTGATGCGCCGATCTTTCTTTGTTGCGCAGCCTGGGGCTTTTCGCTGCTGCTTTTCCAGTGATCGCACTAGACGAGAAGCTGTGTCCAGAGCGGCTCGTGCAGAGCGACTCGTGCTCTCCAAGCGCTAGATCGCTTTACAGGCCAAGCAGTGTGCACGCTCCCATCTTGGCTCGCAAGTTCCGCGTGCTCTCGTCGGCGCGAGGAAGTAAATTTTTAATGAGTAGCTCTATGAAATTTAAACAAAATTTTATGACGTAGCGAAGTGATTATCGATGGCTGATAGAACATTCTGATGCAGCAGGTGCGCGCATAGCAACGCATTCGGATTAACGGGTGATGCGTGCACAAGTGTTTGTTAGAAGTATTGTGTCAGATAAAGCATCTGCTTGCACGTAGTAGAAGTAGCGGCCTGCTTAGACGTGGATGCTGCCGTGCAAACACATCGCAGATGCTTTCTAAATAAAGAATCCCCCAAGAGGAGAAAGAATAAATACAATCAAGCTAGTTCCAAGAGTATAGTACAGGTTAAACTGATTCAGTTGCCGGTGAAAGGCGTGTGCTGTAGGATACTATTAGCCGCAATACGCATATAAATAAAGACATAGCCTATAAGTTTGCTTATTTTCTACCCATACCTATACTAATAACAATAACTGAGCTTTTCTATTGTAAATTTACTGTTGCACTGGGCTTAGACCCCGTCCGCGCCCCTGTGCTTCTTCTTGTACTCTCTGACCGCCGCAGCCACCTTGTCCTTGAACTTGCTGATGCTCGCCTCCATAGACTCGCAGTAGCGCTTGTGCTTCTCTTCTGCCTGCGCAACGGCAGTTGCGAGCCGCTTGTTCTCCTCCTCCAAGGCCCTGATCCGCTCGGCGTACTTGCGGTCCATCTTGTATATCTCCGCGTGGATGAAGCGGTACACCTTCGACTTGAGCCTGAGAGACTCGATCTGTGCCATTTTGAAGCGCTCGAACTCCGCCTCGATGCTCCTCACGCCGTCCCTGCCATCTGCGTGCTCGGGGAAGGCAGCGTTGTACACAGCAAATCTGCTGTCGCCCTTCTCAGCCTCTGTATCGTCTACGGGCTGTGGCACCTCCTCCTTCCCGCTGAGCGCGATGGAGAGCCCGTCCACGTTGTTGTAGTCGATGGGCGCGGCCTTGACCAGCAGCTCTCTGGTCCTGTACACATTGGCGAGGTCCTCCGACTGGTAAATGCCGTCGAGCCTGGTCTTTGCCGGGATGCTCTCCGCAGCCGACTCCTGGGGCGCTGGGCTCACCTCAGTGCCGATGGCTGGATGTGCGCGCCGCCTCGCCTTGTCGCCCGTCGTGTTTAGCGATAGCTGCGTCAGGGGGAGCACACGGCCGACGGCCTCCTCTGCGGCCGCCTTGCTTGGCGCAGCTGCGCCCCCGTATATGCGCGGGCCTGCCAGAGCATCGGGCACCATGTTCTCCTTGTCGGGCTCCTGGGCCTGCTTTCTCTCGCGCGTGAAGAGCCGCTCCTTGAAAATCGCACCCAGGCTGTCTCCCTCCTCCATGGCCAGGTAAAGCGCAAGGCTGAAGAGAAAATTTGGAGGGAGCTTTGCGCCGGCTTCGCGGCGAGGTGAAATGCATATGTGTATGTGTAGTACGGTCGTAGAACCACTTGCAGTAGATTATCTGTAAACAGCACGCAGAAAACAACAATACCCTGCACTTACAAAGCAGCAAAAATTCAATTCTGACAAATTTAATGCAGAGCGGCGCTTGGACGGTCCGTGCAACAGCTGGCAATAAAACCATCTTCTGTGCTCCAAAAATTGCAGCAGCTAATCAAACACAGCCAGCGCAGCAGCCACTCATCTGTTGATTTTGTACATGAAGCCCTTTTTGAAGTACTTGAGCACAATCCGTTCTTTCACCATCGTGTTCAGTATCTCAATTACTTTGTACTTGCTCTGTTTGATGCTCTTCACGATGTCGTCCAGGGCCACTGCGCTCCCGTCGCTCAGGAGCGCTTTGATCTGCAGCGCAATCGCCTTGTGCAGCCGGCACGCGGTGAAGACCTCGGATACATCGGGTATCCTCTGCGGCTGCGGCGTGTCATGGTCCTGCACAGGGCAGTTCTCCTTATCGGCTGGTTCCGCGGGGCCGGCCTTGATCCTCTTCACCCTGCTGCGCTCCGGCGCGGGCTCCCTCCCTGGCGGCGCGATTTCGCTGTGTGGGACCGCGTACGCGCTGAAGGCGTCCAGCAGCGCCCGCAGCTTCAGATTCACCATGTTCAGACGCTGCGTACTTTTCCTGACCAGGACCGTCTTGTCGCGTATGGCGGCGGCAAGGCCCAGGACGTGCTTCGCCTTCTCCTCGTCCATCGTGGGAAACAAAGCAGGAAATTTTTGAGGGATTCGCTGGCTGATTGTTGCACGGTGCGAAAGATTCGGTCTATGTTCAGGCTGATGGTAGCAGTCTAAGTAATGTTGCAGGTGTTCAAGGACAGCTATTAACATCATCTCTTTAACTCTTCCACCATTGCAGCACTCATGAAAATAAAAACAGCTGCTTCGCACAGAGTAGAAGTAAATTTATTCTTTGGATCCAATTTATACTCAGGACTCAATGAGCCTGGTGTTCTTCTCTTCCATGACTCCAGAGAGATGCGTGACGTAGCTCTCGAGCTCCTCGGCAAACTCGATCTTGGAGAAGATGAGGCCGCGGACGCCCGAGCAGATCATGGCGACCACCGCGTTGAACAGAGCGATGAAGAGCACACTGAAGATGACAGTGAGCGCAATCTGGTTATGGGTATCGTAGCCGATAAGGAGAAGGTTCATGATGACGCTTACAATCGCGAATATGAACACGAACGGGTACACGGCGTAGGCGAAGGCGCTGAACGTGGCAAGGCCCTTGCAATCAGACGCGGTGACGATGCTGAAAGACCCGTTGATCGACTCGGTGTAGGAGGTGCCGTACACGGCAACGTACGGGAAGACCATGTTGTTCATGGCCTCGATGATCGCCCCGAGGATCTCAAGGAGGAACATCGCTATGGCGTAGAGCAGCACGCCCAGTATCCCATCACCGCC
>JALRLY010000201.1:0-14309 GCA_023647555.1 Pancytospora philotis
AGCGCGCCGTCGTCGACCTGCACGGTCTTGTGCACGGCCCTGTCGAAGTTCTGGATGGTGGGCAGCGTCTTGTCGCGGAACACGAAGTAGAGCGCCTTGCCCTCCGCCTTGATCAGCTTGGCCTTGTTGCTCAGCATGTAGATGCGGTACTCCTTCTTGGCGTCCAGGCAGACGCCGCTGCCCGCGCTGAGCTTCTTCTTGTCGGCCTTGCCGATGATGTGGCTCGTCGTCTGCGTCACCTTGTTGCTGAAAAATCCGCGCATGGGCGCCGCATTTTTGCTGTATTTCGCAGCCCAACCGTCTGGAGCACACTGCACAGATATTCGAGCGGTGCGCCGCCGCGTGTGTTAGTTGCGTGCTCGCCCAGCGCCTGCGCGGAGACCGCTCCGCGGGCCCAGACGGCCGAGCAGCCGCTGGTACCGCAGCGGCCAATTTGCAAAATTTTGCCGGTCCCATGAACGGGAACGCGCACGGGAATGCACACGAGAGCGACGACGCGCTGGCCGCCGAGCTCAAAAAATTTACGTACGTCGTGCTGTACGAGGAGGTCGATGCGGACTACGAGCGGCTCCTCATGTTCACCGACGACAACAGCATCTGCATAGACATGAACGAGAGCGAGGACGTGCGGCGCCTGTGCTGCCAGCGGTACGGCGTGGCGGCCCTCCCCGCGCTGGTCTACCGGGGCGTGCTCGTGAAGGACAACGCGGAGGTGGCCGCCTGCCTCGATGCCATCGACGCCGACTACATGGAGAAGACCGCCAGGTTCATCGACGGCTTCGTGCAGAAGCGCGGCCTGAGCATCATCATCAAGGGGAGCGTCGCGCAGCCGCGCTGCAAGTTCACGAGGCAGCTCATCGCGGCGCTCAGCCCCGCGGAGCTCGAGGGGATCCGGGAGTTCAACATCCTCGAGGACCAGGACCTGCGCTACTACCTCAAGCGACTGAACGGGCAGGGCACCTTTCCGATGGTGTACACCGACGGTGTGTTCACCGGCGGCCTCGACGACTGTCTGCGCTCCAGAGGCCTGCTGGAGTGATGTAGATGCTGTCTAGTAAATTCATTTGCAACGGCCCATTCTCCGTGTTTTGCCTGTGTTTCATCGCGCTTGTCTGTGAACCGGGTGCCTGTCGAGGAACAACAGCTTTATTGCTATGGCGCAGCGCTGATGAGCATCTGCAGCACCTTGCTCAGCGCTAAACGTCTGATAGGTTTTAAAATCGCTGATCGGCGACGGCATGCGCCGATTGGTCTGCGGTGCCCTGTGAAACCACGCGGACGCGATAAAAAGAGCGGCAGCAGCTGGGCTATGAAAAGGGTCTACACGGCCTCGGTCGTGGGGGCGCTGCTGCTCTACCTGTGCATCCTGCTTGCCGAGCTGCACTCGGAGGCGCGCTTTGCGGGCGAGCTGGACAGCGGCGCGCTCGGCGTGCCGCCGGACTCGTACTCATACAAGCTCGCGCAGGAGACGCCGAAGTGGACCGAGAACTCGCGCAAGGCGTCGGCCACCAGGATGGCGGCCATGCGCACCGAGATCCTCGCGAACGCAGCCGTGTGCCTTGTCATATCCCTCGCGCTGTTCAAGAAGGTGCGGACCACAGTCTACGGCTGGACTGCGTCGATGTACACGGTCGCGGTGCACATCTGCCCGCGCGCCGGGCTCGACACCGCCGAGGTGCATTTCGTAACGGTCGTGCTTGCCTTCGCGCTGTGCATGGGCGTCGGCGGGTTCCTGCGCTCGGCGGCATGGGTGTGGGCGAAGAGCAGCCCGATCAGGGTCGCCCTGCTCTTCGCGTGCCTGCTCGTGCTGGTGCTGCCGCTGGCCACGGTGGCGATCCTCAAGCTCTTTGAGGTCTTCGGTGCGAAGCTCATCGCGGCGTGCTACGTCGCGCTGCTGCTCAACTTCGCGTTCAGCGTGCTTGCGCTCGAGAACGTCAACCGCGCCAAGATGCAGCGCATTTCGAGCGCGAGCTTCTCGCCCGCGGTGCAGCGCGCGCTCCAAGCCAACGGCCTGGCCCAGCGCGTGTACCACGAGAAGAACCCGGCGCCGAACCCGAATGCCGCGCTCGTGGGCTGGGGCGCGCGGGAGCGCATCGAGATCTACGGCAAGTTCGGCAGCATGGACCGGCAGGAGTTCGAGTCCGTGCTCCTCCACGAAATCGCGCACTCGGCGAACAGGTCGCTGCTCTTCAAGGACCTGGTGCTGTGCACCACGCTGCTCCTGGAAGCTGCGCTGCTCGCCATGCTGTACAGCGCGCTCGTAAGGAGCAGGAAGGAGGGCGACATGTCGCCGGCGGCGTCCTTTCTTGTGCTGTACGTGCTCTACCTGCTGGCGCTGCAGCGCTGGCTCAGCGCCGTCAACCGGATAGCGAGCCAGGTGGCCGAGCTCGACGCCGATCTCAGCGCGCGCGCCCAGGGATACGGCCGGCCGCTTGCGGCTGTGCTCTTCAAGATCTCGGTGAAGTCCGCGGAGTACATCAGCCCGACGCTGCTGTACAACGTATTCAGGAGCGACCACCCCGCTGTGTACCGGCGCGTAGAGTATCTGTCCGCAGACAAGTAGTGGCTAGGATTTAGGAGCCATGGAGTTCTTTTACACCACTTATGTAAGCATAGCATGTAAATAGAGGCATCATTGCAGGCACAAATTGGAAATTGTATTCCCGTTGTGCGCTGCTCTTTAGTTAAATAGATTACAATACAGGGTCATATTCTTTAATTTAAATGCTGGCCGCACTTGCTAGTCGTGCCTGGGCATCCCTTTGCGCCGGCTGCTGCCAAAACTGCCCGTTTGGAGGCCTTTGAATGGCCGACGGAGAGGCGATCACGAGTCTGCAGCGGCTGGAGTGCATATTCGCGTCGGCGGAAACGCCCGTGGACTACAGAAGCCCGGAGGTTGTAGCAGCGCTGAAGGCGCACAACCCCTCGCTCCTCCTTGAGCACTACCGCAGGACGCAGCAGAAGGACCGCGCCATCCAGCTGCTGCTGTCGATGCGCAGGGCGGGCAGGACCGTGCGGATCGCGCAGGAGATCATCTACACCTACGTCTTCTTCAACGACCCGGAGGGCGCGCTGAACTACATCAAGCACTACGAGCTCACGAACACGGGGCTCGGGCCGGCCGAGTCGCTGATACGCCTCAGCACCGCGCGGCTCGCGCCGACAGACGATGGCCAGTTCGCGCTGCTGGTGACGAGCGGCCTCGAGGCCGGGTACGCCGAGAGCCTCGTGCGCATGCTGGTGGAGCGCTTCGCGGGCAGCCGCTGCGCTCTCAGGGCGCGCCTGCTGCAGATCGGCCGCGTCTTCACCGAGGCCTACGTGGGCCGGCTCAGCTACGGCGAGGCGCTGTACCTCTACAGGCTCATGCCGCACAAGGCCCGGTTCCTGCGCCGGATGGTCAAGACGAATCCGCAGATACCCAGGAAGTACTACTTCGCGTATGCGAGGCGCTTCGGCATCGACCGCAGCGACATTCTGCGGATCGTCTCGGTGCGCCCCAGGCGCTGGGCCCTGCGCATCGCCTACGCCAAGGGCTGGATCGAGCCCGCCATGCGCGCCGCGGTCGAAAGCCTCGCCGGGCCGACGGCGGTCTGCATAAACCAGCAGGCCGAGTGGTCGCACCGCGGGGACCGCGAGGGCATTCTGTTCATGCGAATGGACCCCGCGAAGGAGTAGCTGGAACGCGCCAAGCTTGGCTGCGGTATCAATTAAATGTGAAGAACTAATGAACTTTTAGCGTAGGCTTTATTTGTACCAGACATTTACTGCCACTGGCTCGTGCAGAACAGCGAACAACGCTCAATAAATTTACTGGGAAGGGGCGGCGAGATACTGCCGGATGGCCTCCGGGGCGATCATCGTGACGCCGCTGGCGTCCACGCAGGAGACCTCGACGTTGCTCTCGCTGATCGGGTCCTTCATCACGTTCTTGAGCGTCATCAGCGTCTGCCTGATGCACTCGTCGCGCGGCGTGTCCGGGCTGTAGCTCGACTCGAGCTCCGCCTCGACGACCTCCTGCGAGGAGCCGATCGAGCGCGCCTTGTACTCCAGGTACGAACCGCTCGGGTCGATGCTGTAGAGCCTGGGCTCCTTCTCGTAGGCCGCGACCAGGATGGACACGCCGAAGGGCCTGCTGAATATGCGCTTGCTCGGCTCCTCCTCGCCGAACTTGAGCGCCAGCGCGCAGATCTGCTCCATGAGCTCCTCCGCGCAGATCTGCTCGTTGTAGATGCGCTCGTGCGCGATGCAGAGCTCGCGGCAGCGGTCCACGATCTCCGGTGCATCGCCGCTGATGCCCGAGATGCCGCAGAGCAGCGTGTCGTAGATCTTGAAGTGCTTCTTGACCGTGTTGGTGAGCTGCAGCTTGGTGCTCAGCTTCTTCTCGGAGACGAGCACGACGCAGTCCCGCAGCTTCACGCCGATCGTGGTCGTGCCGAGGTTTATCGCCTTCATCGCGTACTCGACCTGGATGATGCGCCCGTCGGCGTTGTAAGTATTTACATTGCTCGAGACCCTGCCCATGGGGGTGCAAATTTGCGTCCAAACTAACGACGCGCGGTGCCGGGTGGGTGCGGCCATAATATTTTTGTTGTTGTTAGTATCCATTGCATACACTGCCATTTTGCACTTATTGTCTCCTACAGCCCGTGCGCAGCCTCACTGATCCATCGGCCGGCGCCGCGGTGAAATAATATTTTTCGTGCGCGCCCAGATGATCGACCTTGCTGAGAGGCAGCATGTGAACAGCATGAGGGCGCCCACGAGCAGAGGAGACACGCTTGTGATCGACAACGGCGTGTACGAGCTCCGCGCGGGCGCGCTGGGCGACATGTGCATCGCCGTCAGGAACCGCGTGTACCGGAACAGGGAGCGCGTGTCGTTCGACCCGTTCCCGCTCGCCACGATGAAGAGCATGTTCGACGGGGACGTGGTCATGGGCATGGACACGCTCGAGAGCACGCTGGACCTCGTCCTGGGGCACGTGCAGCCCGAGCGCCTCGACACGCTCATCATCACGGACACGCCGTGCAGCCCCACCGCGCCCGAGCTGCTCGACACGCTCTTCTCGGTGTACCGCTTCAACACCGTGCAGATCGGCTTCGACTTCGGCTACGCGTACCACCGCTACTTCGACGGCGCGGACTGCCTCGTCGTGGCGATGAAGTACTCGTCGCTGGTCGTGGCGTATATCTGCGGCGGGCGGATCGACTGCGTCTACAAGGTGGGCTTCGGCGGCCGCGAGCTGCTCGAGTACATCAACTACATCATGGTCGACAAGTACAAGGAGTTCCGGAAGGACTACCGCAACCTCGTGGCGCGCGTGCGGCTCGCCGGCGACTACGACCGCGAGGCGCGCGAGATCTACGCGCAGATGTGCGCGGGCGACTACCGCAGGACGCTCTTCCTCACCGAGCCGTCCGCGCAGCAGGAGGATCGCGTGGCGAAGAAGTACAAGAAGGCGCCGAGCAGCAGCCTCGCGCTGCCGGCGATCGACTACTGGCTGCTCGACGCCGACGAGGCCGCGCTCTCGGCCGAGGACGCGAAGGAGAAGAAGCGGCAGAAGATGCTCTACTTCGGCACGCTGCACCGGCTCAAGACGCGCATGCAGAAGGCGCTTGCGGGCTTCGACGAGATGATCGACGGGCTGCGCGACGCGCTCGAGAAGCACACGAACCTAGACGCGTACCTCGCGCGGAAGAAGGCGCGCTTTGCCGCGCTCGTGCGCGAGCAGGAGCTGCGCGACAAGCTGCGGCGCGACGCGCGCGACCGCCGGACGCGCGAGTGCCAGATCAGGAACAAGGAGGGCGCGCTCGACGCGGAGGAGCAGCGGATCCGCGACAGCATAGCGGACGCGGAGGATCCCGCGCTGGAGGAGCGGCTCGCGCAGTGCCTCGACCTGCTCTCGGCCGAGATCCTCGAGCTCGACCCCGACTTCATCCCCTTCTACGCGAACACCGTGGAGATTCTGCGCGGCGACAACATCGGCCGCCAGTGCGTGAACATCGAGCTCATCAAGTGGCCTGAGATCTTCTTCCACCCGTCGATCATCGGCTCCGACCAGATGGGCCTCGCCGAGGTGCTGGCGCACATCGGCGCGAAGCACCGCGTCGAGAACGTCCTGGTGTGCGGCGGCTTCTCGTTCATACCGAACCTCGAGGGCCGGATCAGGGACGCGCTGGCGGTCTCCGTGGCCGGCAGGGATCTGAGGGTGGTGCTCTCGCAGGACGCGGAGGGCGATGCGTTTTACGGCGCGCAGCTCTCGCCGCTCTTTCCGGTGTTCACGCGCGAGGAGTACGCGGCTGTGGGCGCGGAGGAGCTCCTCCGGCGCAGCGGCTTCTATGGCGACTCTGCAGCGACTAGCGGTGATGCACGGTCTTAAGTGCATCTCGTGCCAGAATTGAATGCTCGACTGTGGCAGCGGCTTAGAGGCGTCGGATCACTCAATCTGAATAGGTAAATTATTTGAAAGTAAAATGGTCTGTTATATTGATAAGCTGCGTATCTTTCTCAGTTTGATTGCCAGCAGTTAGCTCGAGCACCGCAGCGAATACCGGAGCCAGTGCCGTAAATACATAGCGAATTACCGCGGAGCGGCCCGGGTTGGCAGGCTGAGTTACATGAAAATAGCACAGGCGGATGCGTATAGGCATAGAAGCCACATATCTGTGCCCTTTAAAGTATACTGAGCCTTGCATGCAGACCGCAGCCTAGAACTATTGCCATCACAGAAATTGAGCCCATGTTGAGTAAAATTTTACTAATCGCTGCCGGCGCCGTGTGTGCGCCCGTAAGTAACCCGCCAGAGACGGCATCGACTGCGCTTTCGCTGTCCGACGCGCATGATTCGTGCACCGGCCGCCACAGATTGATTCTGCGGGGCGCAACCAAGCTGGTTTGGGAACTGAAGATTTGGATCTCCGAGCACCTGGCGCTTTCTAGAGAGGCGCTCGAGAAGCTCGAAAATGCGCAGCGCATCGAAGCCCGGATTAGCCACAGAGCCTTCCTACTGCGTGCGAAAGATCTCGAGCTCGGTGCCATAGCTGAACGCGCCGATTCAGAATACTCATCTTTGACTGCCATCATATCCCAGAACTATGACCTGCACACTGAGGCTCGCCGATTTCTCGAGGCCGTCAAGCTGTACCTGTGCGCTCTCGGGGTAGACTGTAGCTGCGAGCCTGAGCAACTACTCGAGCCAAGAGCTTTTGAGCATACCGACTGTGATAAGATGAAGGAAACTATGGTCGCATGCGGGGATTCCTTCAGCTCAGCAGTGGCCAAACTGATTCACAGAGTTGAGGGCCACCCCTGTGCAGGCTCAAAAACCCGCGCTGAGTTTCACATCTCCAGCGCGGGGTATCAGCTGGCCATGCTGCGATACATCGAGCGGGCTTTGTGTGGGCTGCTCACTAGCTCTGCTTTGCTTGCCCGGAATGTCGGTTCACTTCACAGGACTTTGTTGCAGATTGACGGCCTTGGCGATCTTGACGAGAGCTCCGCGAGGGATGTCTATGACCAGATCTATCCTAAGCTGCAGGAGTGCCTCGGGCTGCTGTGCGCTGCCTACGACGAAATAGCCCAAGAGCACTCGAAATGGTGTGAGGATATTTCAGAAGCGATATCCCAAGCCGACACGCACGTTACTAACCGCGAATTGATGGAGATCCTACATAGTGAATAAAAAATTGTCCCAGTATTATAGACCTAGCTTATTATCAACTATCATTGCACCGAGCACGATCTGCTTGCAGCGGCGTGGTTGCATTGGCCGCTCTGATGAGTGAATAGCACAAAGCATTGACTTGCAGCATGGCGCAAAGTGCCGCTATAAAGCCTCTCAACCGCCAGGTGTATTATGCTCAGGTGAGCGCAGATACTAAGAAGATAGCGTTTCTGCTAGAATTTTAGCATATGTGAGGGCATCTTAAAAATGAGAACTTTCATGTGGTTCTTGCCAGCGGCACTTCCTCAATATTTCCTCAATCTGAAGAGTGCCCTATTCCGGGCGCTGGTTTGTGTGTTCAGCGGCCCCAAGTGTAAAAATTTTGTGGTATGAAGAGATCACAAATAACGGTTTTGTGGAGCGACGCTCGTTTTGTGCAGCGCGCAGTTAATGTGTGATCCACCGTAGTAAATTGTTACGGAACAGTTTATCATGATTATACAGCAGCGCATCAGAGCGGTAGCACTCCGATCTGGTAGACGGCGTGCCGGCCAGCTTTGATCAGATGGCGTTTTCAATTATTCAAAATTTTGCAACGGCAGCCCTTCATGCTAGTGCGAGCAAGACAATTCTCAAAGCTGTTTATTCTCACAGAAGCATTTGTAAGCGCGAAGCTCAGTATCACGAGCATCAAAGAGGCGTTGGAGAAGGAGTATGGGAGTGGCGAGTATGTGGATCCCGAGGGCCCGCTCAATATCATGCGGGGGCATTCTTCTGTCAACGATGGCATGATCGCGAAGCAGCGCAAGTTTGCGGCACCGATGCGTCTCGGGTACAGCTGCACGGGCGATGCGAGCGAAGCAGATTGCACCTACACGAGGAATACGCGCGAGGATGGAGTTCGGACGCTCCCAGCCGATAGCGAGGCGATGGTGTATTTGTCCGAGCATTACAGAATCCTGAAATCCATGTTCACGATCGAGAACAATGCGGTGGTCGTTGATAAAAGTCCCGCGGCGCCCTTCTGGAGTATGCTTGGGATAGCGCCCAATGACTGTGAGGAGCTTTTTGCAGCGCTGCTGGTGCTTGCCGGCGGTGGGGACATTCGATTGGATCGTGGCTCAGTTTGTGACTACTATCTCTTCACCTACGATGCTGTTGATTTCATGCGTTTGAATTTGGTAGACCTGGAGCATGCTAATTATGACACCCTGGAGGTTGTAGCCTTCTTTATCAAGTATGGTGGCACGAAGGCGAGTCAGGTCGCTGGCTACGGGCTGCACTACACCGACAGCCCGAGCTTCCTGATTCAGGCGTACATCTGCGCGTGCATTGAAAGCAGCGATGCCCTTGCACGTATCTTCAGGGCCGCCAGAAAAATTGCTGCACGCCTTCGTGCAGACAACTCTGGTTTACAGCCAGGGCTGCACTTCTTTACGAATAACGAGGATTGCGTCCGTGCGTACGTGGCGAAATACGATGCGCTAGCTTTAGCTGAAAACGATTTCAATTCACCGCATCGTGTTCTGCGCTGGGAGTGGCCGGCCTTTAGGAATGATAATTATAGCGACGGGGAGGATTCTACGAACATAGTTTCGACACTACTCAGACTTCATTACTGTTTCCCTCCGTGCGCGTCTCCTGAAGATCGGGGCACTGGCTCATCGGCTGACCCAAAGAACGAGTTGCTAGATGCATTAGTTAGTTTATTTAATCAGACGTCTTCAGTGTCAGAGAACCTTGGCAGAACGGGTTTAATTCCTAAGGATGATTATGAGTGGGAAATGTCCAATGCGGAATTTGAAAATTTTCTGGCGGCGTTCAGGGCCCAGGCGCCCGCAAGCAGGACCATTATGGACTGCTGCAGCGGAAGTAACTCCGCTGGGATAGCGGCAGATCCCAAGGACTTCCTGTTGGTGCTTGCGTGGGTCCTCGGCGAGCCCGAGGATGGGCTCCGGTCCTTGCAGCAGCTGCTGCAGGAGGCCCTGGGCGATGCAGGCAGTGCATTCCACTGCCAACAAATCAGCAACCGAGTGGCCCAGATGCTTGGCCAATTCTCGGGAAAGACTATCGAGGCTCATTTCGGCGTAAGCATAGCGCCTGACGGAACGCGCCTCGGATCGCTGTGGCTTGCTTCCCAGAATTCAGACGAAACTGAAACGGCGGGCAACGATTATGCCATGATGCTTGCCTTCAAGCCTGAAAAAGTTGAAATCATGTATGTGCGGGCTACAAGTAACGACTTAATGCACGGTGGGTTTAATTCTACACTCGAAGGGCTGGACATACAACCCGCCCCGTTGCTGCCTGCATCTGTGCGTGAGGAAGCGGATAAGCGCAACAATTTTACGCTGCATGCGTTGATTCGAGCAAGCATCGAGCGCTACTCATATCCTGCCGCGCATCGAGCCCGTGGTGACAGATACATCGAGGAAATGTGCGCAGCTAAGGACCCGCTGGCGGCCCACATCGCAATTAGCCACTGGATGGCGCGCCAGCCGATGCAATCACAGTTGGAGGTTGTGGTTGCGGGGGATCGGCTACCTCTAGTGCTCGAGAGACTTTTGACGCGGAGCACTGACGGCAACGATACTGCGCGATTTGGGCTCACGCCTGATAGCCCGGTGGTGGCTGTTATGGACAATATCCTGGGGAACACTCTGCTTTCTGATGATAGCACGTTGCGCGAGCTTTGTGCCGGCGGCCTGCGCCGCTGTGCGAGCAATCGCCCCGACCTTTTCCCCCGCATGTCCTTATTCACAGATAGGTATCTGCACAACACGCAGAAATGGAACGAATCTGCGTACGACTGCTTCCTCGCCTGCCTGGCGGGGTATGGTATTCCCGAGACGCTGCTCCGCTATGTAGAACTGCGCGCCCACGACAAGGTCCAGGCTGCCAGTAGCGTGCCCGGCCCGTGGAGTAGCGATGTTTGCGCAGCAGTGGCAAGGTGCTTCAAGCTCAGATACGATATAGTCAACCATGGCTCAGGCGGTGCCACGTTCAATGCATGTCACTATAGGCGCGCCATGGATGATTTAAAGCGTGCGGCTAACGGGGCTGCCCTTAGCGCGCAAGATCTGTGGAGCAATAATTTATGCACAGCAGCGGAAAGGTGCTTCAAGCTCGGGGGCGGAGGTAGCGCCCTAGGTTTGCATGGCGACACGCGCGATGTTTGCTATTATAGGTACTCCATCTGTGCTCTATTGGCCGCGGCTGCGAACCCGGCCGAGTACTGTGCTATGCTCCGGAGTATTTGCGGGCGCTGGGACGATACGCTCGGCGTGTTTAGGGTGTACTTGCTGTTGCAGATGGCCTTTCCAAAGCTTCCCACGCCCAGGCCGATCTCGCTAGAGTTCGTTGCAGATGTCTTCTCTTCTGAGCCATCGCCTGAGCAGATTAAATCGCTGCTGAGGGTCTTTGCAGTCTTTGCGTTCAAAAGCCGTGACTATCTTGGCATCTGCGAAGTCTTCCACGAGTACCGTGCGCTACTGAGTCCAGAATATGCGCGCGAGTATGTTGAGGCACTCAAGAGCCGGCATAATGCCTACAGCTATGCGCCCCGTAAGATCTTCGACGATTTGTGTGTACCGGTTGACGAGTTTAGTGCGCCACCATTCGCCGCGCTCGAGGACTTGCTAGAGGACTGTCTTAAGGACGTGTTCGACGTGAAGACGCTTCCCCAGCGGGTAGAGGAGCTGCCTCAAATGCTGCATCTTTGCGCTCGAAGGCCAGCGGCCGTACGCGGTGCCGCCCGGTGAATTTTCCGAGAGAGCACGACTTTTAATAAATATTAGGAATCCAATGGCACTGTTCAGCTGGCAAATCGGTGCAGCAAGTCTCGATGCGCCGTTAATGATCTAAATTTTTAATGATCTAAATTTTTTGCGCTGGAGCCCATCGGATGCGGCGGTTCTTGGGGATGATCGTTCTGGCGGAGGCCTTTGTGCGTGCGCGCCCCAGCGCCCAGAATATCCTAAACGCTTTAAAGAGGCGGTATGGAGCCGGCGTGTATGTGGATCCCGAGGGCCCGCTCAACATCATGCGCGGGCATGCTTGCGTCAACAACGACATGGTTGCTAAGCAGCGCAAGTATGCGGCGCCGATGCGTCTAGCCTACAGCCGTGCAATTGATGCAGGTAAAGGTGACCCCACGTACACGAGGAATGCGCGCGAGGACGAAGTTCGGGAGCTCCCCGCCGACAGTGAGGCGATGGTGTACCTGTCCGAGCACTACAGAATACTAAAATCGATGTTCACGGTCGAGCTTGGTGTGGTGGGCGTGGACAAAGGCCCCGGGGCGCCTTTCTGGAGCCTGTTCCAAAGCGAGCGCGCGAAATGCGAGGAGCTGTTTGCGGCGCTGCTACTGCTTGCGGGCGGAGCGGCATCCGACTGAGCTTTGGTAGCGACGACCGTGCAGATCAGGGTACGCGGGCAGTCTCCTTCGTTGCCCACTACGCTGCCCAGTCGTTGGACGCGCATGTGCTGGACCTCAGCTTCGCAGATGGTGCCACACTGGCGGTCGTAGAGTTTTTTGCCAAGTACGGCGGAGCGAAGGCGAGCCAGGTGGCCGGCTACGGGCTGCACTACACCGAGAGCCCGAGCTTCCTCATCCAGGCCTACATCTGCGAGACTGTCGTAGGCCTGGAAGGCGTCGCAAACATCTTCGGGGCCGCCAAAAAGATCGTTGAAAGGCTCCCTGCAGGCAGCGTTGGCGTGCAGCATGTGCCGTGTTTCTTCACGACTGACGCTGAGCTTGTGAATGCGTACACGGCGAGATACCGTGTGCTTTACGATGCTGAGCTGGTCTCCAGCGTAGCGCAGCGCGCGCTGCTTTCGAACTGGCGGAATTTCCAGCGCGACGACTACTGCGATGGGGATGGCCCGAGAAGCATAGCCCTAACACTGCTCAAGCTGTGCTACTGTCTGTGTGCGGAACCAGCTGCCAACAGTTGCGAGCACTTCTGCGAGACTGAACCGCGGAATGAGCTGCAGAGGGCATTGGGAAGGTTTTTCAACCATGCATGCTATGCATCGATAGCCCTCAGCAGCGGAGGCTCGATTTCCGATGAAGCTCGGGAATCGGTCAGGAGTGTCTATGCAGATTTCCTAGCGGTGGCCAGAGCCGCAGCATCCACGAGCGAGACCATCACGGACTGCTGCGGCGAAGGCATCTCCGCGGGCCTGGATACTGACCCCAAGAACTTTCTGGTGGTGCTCGCCTGGGTGCTCGGCGAGCCCGAGGAGGAGCTCCGGGATCTGCGGCAGCTGCTGGATGGTGCGCTTGGCGATGCCGGCAGCGCTTCGCATTGCCAGCAGATCGGCGACCGCGTGTCTGAGCTGCTCAGTCGCTTCTCGCGGAAGAGCACTATCGAGGCGCACTTCGATGTCTGCACGGCGCCTGGCGGAACGCGCCAGGGCTCGCTCAGGCTTTTCTTCAACGCAGGCTGCGATAGGGCAGCGTATAAGTATGCACTGAAGCTCGTCTTCAAGCCCGCACGGGTCGAAATCGTGTACGTGGCGCAGAAGGCCACGCCGAAGGACATTCAGCGTGAAAAGTTTGTTGCCGCGGTGGTCAGAGAACCGAACGAGCCGTGCCGCCCCGCGCTGCCTACATCGGCGCACGGGGTGTCAAATAATGCGCCTAGCAGCCCCTCCCTTCGCATACTCCTGCGAGAAAGCTTCGAACGGTGCTTAGATCGTGCTGCGCATCGGGCCGTTTCCGACGCGTACATCGCGGAAGTGTCTGCAGCAAAGAGCCCGCTGGCGTGCCACATCGCCATCAGCCACTGGATGGCATACCAGCCGCTGCAGTCGCCGGGCGAGGCCGTAAAAGCGGTGCTTCGGCTGCTTCCGGTGCTCGAGGACTCTCTGGGGCTGGGGCGAGATGGTAGTAATTCTGCGCTGCGTGCGCTCACTGCCGACAGCCAGGTGGAGGCCGTGCTGGACAACATCTTAGGTAGCATTGCGGTTGCCGATGCGGAGCTGTGTCCCTTCATTGTCGGCGGGCTGCGCCGCTGCGTCAACGATCGCACCGACCTCTTCCCGAGCATATTCTCCGCGGCAGGGGACTCCGCAAGCGCCGTGGAGGGGCGCGACAGATCGGCATACGTTCGCTTCCTCGATAGCTTGGCGGCGTACGACATCTTTGAGATGCTGCTGCGCCATGCAGAACAGCGCGCCCGCAGCAAGATCGAGGCTGCCGGTAGCACGCGCGGCCCATGGGACAGCGATGTTTGTGCGGCGTTGGCGAGGTGCTTCAAGCTCAGGTACGAGAATGGCACCACCTGCAGCATAAGCGGCGACAACTCCGACATGCGCTACTATAGATACTCCATCTGTGCTCTAATGGCGGCGGCTGCGAATCCGGCCGAGTACCACTCTGTGCTGCGCAGCATTTTAGGACGCTGGGACGACACGTTCGGCGTGTTTGAGGTGTACGTGCTGCTGCGGATGGCCTTCCCCAGGCTTCCCAAACTCGGGCCGATCTCGCCCAAACTTGTAGCAAAAATCTTCCCGGTTGGGTCTGAGGTTGAGGAGCTTGAGGCGCTGCTGAGGATATTCGCAGTCTCTGCGCTCGCAGATCGCGACTACTGCGGCATCTGCGAGGTGTTCCACGGGTACCGTGCCCTACTCAGCCCAGAAT
>JALRLY010000218.1:0-25607 GCA_023647555.1 Pancytospora philotis
ATAATTACATTTATTATCATGCAAGACTATAGTGTGTGTGCTATGTACCCAAGGGATGCTCTGTGTGCGCAGTTCTGCATGCCAACTTTTTGCCCATCGCATTGGTACAGTTTTGTTACGCACTGTACATTTTGCTGTATTTCGAACGAAGCCCTCTATCACGGGGAGTCATAGCCCAGGATGATATAGCGTACACGGCTCCCTTCAGATCTAATGGCGCACACACAGATATGGCCATGAATAATAGGACCTTGGACAGACGTCGCATGGGGTTGTCTGAAAAAATTATTTTATTAGGATGCTGACGTCACTAAATTACGACTGAAGATCGGCATGGTTTACGGCTGCAGGGTAAAAGTAAAACTGCCGGGGGTTACTCACACATGCATCGCTATAATTAGCCGGTGGAGGTCTGCGTTCCGCTCGTCGGCCCAGCCTTTGCTCTTAACTTGACTCTGTCTGTTAGCGCTAACTAGGGCAATTTCTGAACAATGTCCTAGTATTATTCTGGTCGCTATCGCGGGACTTACACCAAGCCCGAAGCAAAATCAAAAGCTAAGATGGCGCGTGCGTAGCCAAACAAGAGTCAAATGGAAGTACAGTGCGCCACAAAAGTGATTCAGTTTTTTTAATATTTTAAAATGGATTCTTGTGCATTATAAGAAGTTATGACTCTTACATTCTTATCAGAATCATCAAATAAGCTCTATTGTTATCCTTGCTGTTGCCAGATATAAATAATCAGGTTCCTTGTAGTAATTTATCTTCATGGTCCTTGTCTCCACGAGCGTATTTCTAGCTTTCAAGGTTTAAGCATAACCGTTTATTCATGCATTCGTTAATAAGCCCGAAAGATGCTTATCATAGCATGTGGATGGAGAGGCTACAGTAGTCTCTATCCAAAACCCACGATTGAGATATCGCACAGAGAGGCTTTGAAGTGCATATATTCGGGCACCAATCTTTTTGATGACCTGGCGATAAACGACCAGCTCAATATGATTTCGCGGATACTTTGTGAAATAGATGGTGACGCATAAGTAAATCGATTGAGGGCTATTCGCATTCTTATTATTAATATGACCGGGCGGGTCTGCGCTGTGTTCCTCGACTCGTCATTTGCTTGTCGGCCTGATTCTCTCTTCATTCCGGTGTCTGGAGCAGCTTCCCGGTGGTATCCAAGAGACGCTATAGCATTTTCTAGCCATGATTGCCGGGATGCATGCGTGGTCGGACCTGGAATGCCGATGTCGCGTTCTGTAGTTACCCCGCCCCACGCCCCAGCACGTTATGATGATGAGCATCTTGCACTTGTGCTTCTTCTCGGCCCCTACAGTGACTTGCCGTCCCCGGTTTTTAATACCCACGTCTGCTAGGATAATCACGCGATGCTTCGTGTCGAATATCAAGATATCAGGTGTGCTGGCAAGGACCTCGATCCTGTTGGCACTCGCGCAGCCGCACGAATATTGGCGTTCTAGTTCAGCTCAAACCCCTAAGCTAAGTGGCTTCGCTTGCGTGTAAACATCTTGATCCTGTACATTGTACACAGCCACAGACGAAGTCAGTGGTCTGTTTCGTTGCTGCACCACACGAAGTCGTGGTATTGCAGCTGCCTGCATTGAACAACCATCTAAAACAGCTCCTAGATTAAATTTATTCGACTTTCCCAAACACGGAGCTAAGGCCCTGATAGCACTCTAAGGCACGTTCTTCTTCCATCGTGAATAGCTTCAACCATAACGGGCGAGATCGATCCTCGGCACTAAGACTATAAACGAGCTGCTCCGCTCCACAGATGAAGACAGTGAGTTGCGACTCGCATTCAATAAACCCGTGGATAAGTGACTGGATGAGGAAGTTCGGGCTGTAAGTATACCCAAGTCCGTACGCATCCATTTCTCTCGCTTTTTCGCCAGCATACGCAATGAAGAAATCCACGACCCGGATGGCGTCGGCGTCAAGTGCTCCCAATTCAAGCTGGAACTCTCCGCCGGGGATCACAAATGATAGCGTATGCAGCGGCTCGCCAGCCATACCCGCGGGCGCAATAACTCTTCGTTCGCACTGAATATCTACGCCGCTTGTAAGCACAAGCAGAGCTGCAAGAATCCGCTCGGCCGTGCGAGGCCTTAAATCCCCGAGAAAATTGTAAAAGGAAGCCCTTGAGCTCGTATCGACGACCCCTGCCCCGCCTTCATTTGTGAAGAGGCTCTTTAGCACAGTGTAATACTCGAACATGTATTTTGCAGCCTTAGGATCGTATGGCACGGCTCGGACGGCACCCTCGCACATGTTCTGCGTGCGCGCGTAGGCGCTGCTTCCCACCTCAGATCCATAGGTGTAGTCCGCAGGCATCAACGCTGCAGACTCAAGCTGGTTCTTAATCACACCATCATTGAGCTGAGGGTGCCCGTTCAGCAAGTTCAGCGGCCCGTTGGGCTCTACGTACATGTGTCTTAAAGAATGAGTTGTACCATAGCCGCAAATATAGGTGCGTGCTAAAACCTGTGCAGTGTGCTCTGCATCCACCTGCGCACACAAAGACGCAGCCACCAGGAATAGAATTTGTGACAATCGCCGCATGGGGCTGGCAAAAAATTTTCCTGATCAACGCGTTGCTGAGATCAGAAAATTGCGAGAGCAGACCAGCACGTCGTGCCATGGCTTTCTAATTAGTATTTTCTTTAGTGATGATCTTTGGGCCAAAGTGCATGCGTACTGGCGTTTAAAGCTCTGGTATATTTAAATCCTTGCTTTTATTCACCGTTTTCGTCAGCGTCTATTGTGAGTTTCCAAGCCATTGCATACAGTACAACTATACGCATTCGCATGCTGAAGTACTTAGCTTTCTTTAAAGCCGTACTATATGCTAAGGATCAGCACATCCTAGTGCTTTCGCATACCGCCACAGCCTGCCATGCCCACTTGCGCCCAGTCACTATCCCCCTGAGAATTTTGGTGCGCTTGTCTGCAAATCCGCAGCGCCTTTTTTGCCCACTGATGGACCATGCGAGCGAGAACATCAACATGGACGCGCAGGTGCCCGCAGGCGCCGGCGCAGAGGAGATGCAGGCGCCGGCCGAGGTCACGACGGTCGAGCAGTTCCTGCAGCTTGTGGCCTCCAAGAGCTTCAAGGACCGGATCCTGGCGTACGGCGCGATCAACAGGTTCCCCGAGCACGTCGGGCTGCTGCAGAACGAGACGCTCGCCCCGGGCATCGACGCGCTGCTCGATGCGCTGCTGGTGTTCAAGGGCGAGCTGCGCAGCCGCGACATCGCCGGCCTGCTCGTGCATGCCGCGCACAGCAAGACCTCCATCAAGACCAAGCTGAACAGCGTGGTGGACCGGGTGCTCGAGGACGACCGCGACGGGCTGGTGGAGAGCATGTGCGCGCTGCTGGGCGGCAAGAACGCAAAGCTCGTGGAGCGCATGGTGGCCAAGCTGTCGGATGTGCTCAGGGCGCTGAACGACCAGGAGCGTGACCGCGGCGAGCGCAAGGCTGTGGCCGGTGTGCTCACCGCGCATCTGCTCGGGCTGCTGAACGCCACTGACCCCTCGGTGAAGCGTGCTGCTGTCGCCCTCTGTGTGGAGGTGTACCGTGTGCTCTACGACGGGGTCTACAAGTTCATTGGCGAGGCCAAGCCGATTCTTCTGAAGGAGCTGAAGGACGAGTTCGCCAAGTACGTCAAGCCCAGGGAGGCTGTGAGCCTCGGCTCACTGCGCTGCGATGATCCGAACTGGAAGGAGCGGCTGGAGAGCCTGAACGTTCTGAGAGACTCGCTCATCAACCCCAGCAGCGGTGAGATCACGATGCTTATGGTACGCAGGCTGAAGGACGCGAACATCCGCGTCGTGCAGGCCGCGGTCGAGTGTGTCAGGAGCGGCAAGGTGGCGTCCGGGGATGTGGTGCGCGCAGCGCTCTCGCGGCTCAAGGACAAGAAGCCCGCACTCAGCGCGTTGATAAAGGAGACCGTCGAGGAGCTGTGCGTGGATCCCGCGCTTTTCGTTGGCGTGCTTACTGACCGGGAGCAGAAGAATCCCGATGTTCGTATCGGCGTGCTCGACTTGCTCATCAAGCGGGTGCAGGAGTGCGGCCCCGGCGGTGTGGAGATGAAGGAAACTGCGTTCCTGCTGGATGACAGCAACGCGGAGGTGCGCAGCCGCGTGGCTCATTTGCTGTCGCTTGGCAACCTGGCCGAGCTGAAGGACGAGCAGGTGGCGAAGATCCAAAAGCTGTGCAAGCTGGCGGGCCGCCCGGAGATCGATCCCGCTGAGGATACCAAAGCGAATGTGCGGAGCGTGGCCATGCCTACCCCCGCGCCGAAAGAGCAGCACAGCACCCCGGTGCCGAGTGGCCGCGGGTCGGTGGAGATCGGCCGCCGTCCATCGCTAACCCACGGCGATTCTCCGTCCCGCAGCGTCGATGATCTGCTCGAGCGCTACCAGCCGCTGCAGGACCGCGATTGGAACAAGAAGCTGCTGTTCCTCAAGGAGCAAGCAGCGGTGATCAGGCGGGAGCCGCTCCCTGTGCTGGTTGAGTACGTGGTGCAGAGCAAAGAGTCGAATTTCAATATTCTGAAGGAGCTGCTGGTGTTGCTGGCACAGCACGAGGAGATTTCGCGGAGAAGGGAATGCGTGCAGCCGCTCTGCAACTTCCTGGCCGGAAAGGTCAGCGAGAGCAAGCTGCGGGCTGAGGTTGTTGGTCTTTACGCCGCGGTTGGGGTGCCAGCCGCCGTGGACAGTCTGCTGCACAGCATACAGGGAAGCCTGGTAGGCAAGCGCTTTACATCCTGTCTGGAGGTCCTTGCGCAGCTGCTGCGTGGCTGCTCAGACGAGGCAGAGAGCAAAAGCAAAGCTGTCAGTTTCATTTCCAGGCTGTCAGTTTCTGGAATGCCTGAGCGGAGCGCCGTTGAGAGCTTTAAGAGCGAGTTCGGGGGTGCCCGGGCGCATCCAGAAACGCCGAGTTATGCGCGCGTGTCTGCCGCCCAGCCTGTAGCTGCCCAGGCTGTGGCCGCCCCTGAGCCAGCGGTGCCTTCTGAGTACTTCATCGCTGCTCCGCTGCCCAAGATGGCCGAGCGCCTCGAGGATGCCTTTACGCCCAAATTCCTCGCTCTTATGGAGACCGATCCGTACTCTGCCCTGCGCCTTCTGGCTGGCATTGATCAGATATCCATCAGCGGCACGCTTATCCGCCTCTACTCCGCCTTCTGCCTCCCCGCTGTGTACTTCAACTCCCTTGTTGACTACTTCATTCTCAACAAGTACATTCTGCTGGAGAAAGAGGCCGCCCTCCTCGTCGCCCACTGCCTGGGAAATGCCATGGAGGCCGAGCTGGAGATGATCGATCGGATATACCCTGCCACCAGGCTCTATGCCCTGTACAGAGCATACGCCACCGGCAAGCATGGCGTTGGACACGTGTGCTGCAGTTTGGACCAGATTGTAAAGCTGCTTTCTAAGTACCGAAAGATAGCAGTTGTAGTCGGACAGAATATTAAGAAAACGGACTTTATTGAGGCTATAAGGCAGCACAGCGAGTTTGTATCTCTGGCCGGTGGCATCTCTGAGCTGCTCTTAGTGTCAGACAATGCATCGGCATCTTCTGCTGTTACGCTGGAAAGAAAGCCTACCGTTTGTCCTACATCTACAATACAGTTTGAGCCGTGCAAGCAGGATGAGTGCCTGCCGCCTGACGACTTCTCCGATATCGAAGACTCGTTCATCATCGAGGAGGAGCCCGCGCCGATTGGAGACGATGGCCCCGCCGATGCATCTGACAGCGGTATTCTCCGGGCACCATCAATTCTGAAGGAGGCCCCTACTGAATTTGTCTCGTGCATCAAAGCGCCCACGGCCAGAGTCTCCATCGAGCCGAAAATTTGCCCAGAAATAGCTGCGTCTCCCGAGGTCGCTGCGTCTTTAAGGCCCGCCGTGCACATCGATCTTGAGGACAGCCTGGCCAATATTTCTATCACCACGACACCGAAGAAGAAAAAACGGGACTTCGCAGCCATCGACAGTATCATGGACAGGCTCACGCACTCCGATGCTGCCGTGTCGCGGGAGGCCCTCGTTGCGCTTAGTGACATTGCCTCCACTAACATCGCCTCGCTGCTCTTCCTCTCCAACTCGATCGTTAGCTCTATTGCCATCCAGCTCTTCGATAAATACGCCGACACGGAGCTACGGCAGCAGATCCTGCGCTGCCTGCTGAAGCTCACGCAGAACACGGAGTTCACCCGCTCGCTGCGCTACGAAACGCTCAAGTCGATCACCTCGGACCTTACCAAGGTGGCCGGCGAGGATACGGTGGCGGCCGACACGCTCATCAACCTCTGTCTGAACGGCGGGCCGGATGTGCTGCGGGCCTACTTCGATCTGCTGGAGAACGGCAACCTGATCATCATCAAGCTGATCTGGAAACACTCCAAATGCGTGGACTACACCGCGCCGAGCACCGCGCAGGCCGTGGTGACCACCGTGGATTCCTTCTACCAGCGCAAGGGCGCGCTGCTCAGCGAGGCAAGCAATATGGTCCTGAAGGTGTGTCTGCTGCACCTCAAGGACTGCTGCATGCACTACAGCGATGGTATCAAGCGGTTCAATCCGGGGCGGCGCGCCGGTGCGGTGATCGACTATCTGCTCTCGGGGAAAGACTTGAATCTGGACGAGATTCGCGGTATCTTTAAGTAAATTGGCGTTAGTAAAGATTATGGGTATGCATTTTGCACTTTGCTGCTAAAGATTAGCTTCTTTAACACAATTTAATACCAATAACAGATAAATTTCTTATTCAGAATCATTCATACCTGTTAAATCCAACCCCTCGACATGCGTATTGGTTACTTTGATGCGCCTCTGCGACCGCTTCTTCGTCTCCTTCTTCACCACCGCCCTTTTCTTAGCGACCTGCCCGTAGCCGCTCTTCAGCCCGGCCAGGTTGAGCTCCTCGATGATGCTATGGTAGCTGGGGATCTTTACGCTGTTCCACAGCTCTTTGATCGCGGGCCGCACGACCGCAGTGCTCGGCTGGCTGTCGTAGAACAGAATCTCAGAGCCGTCCATGTCCTTCAGCGTGATGAGCACGCCCTCCCCGCGCAGCGCTGCTATGAACTGGGCGACATCGACGGGCGATTCGACCAGCTTGGCCACCTCCACGCCCTCCTTTCCCTCGGCAGCCAGAAGCACAGCGCGCAGATCCTCCACGCTCCGTATGCTGTAGTGCGGCACGAAGCGCAGCGCGTCGTTCTCCACCGCTATCTTGCTGTTGTTGCGCAGCGCCATGGCAAGCGCGCTGCTGGCGAGGATGCTGATCCCCAGCTTGCTCTGCACCTCGCGGTATGTGAAGCCGCGGTCCTCCTTCTTGAGCAGGTCTATGATCTTGCGGATGTCGCTGTTGAGGTGGTTCTGCTCGGGGCCCATGGGCTGCAAAATCCCAGCGCTTTTCTGTCAGTAAAAAATAGCATATGAAAACGAACGAATACAACACATAGACCGGAATGATTTATATATTACTAGAGCTCCTCAGATCCCCACTTCTCGTCTTCATTCGCGCCCTCGGAAAGCTCGGCCCACTCCGCGTCTGCGTGTACACTCGCAGAGCTGTGCCTGCTGGTAGAAGACGCAGGATCGGCCGCGCCTGCATTGGCAATGTCGTCGGAGAGCTCCAGCTTCTCTAGGTCGCTCGAAGATGAAATATCGACCGTTAGCTCGTCTTTGGTCCCGCACATGCTGTAATCCATGGTACGCTCATCGGCATTGGTGTCCTCTAATCCGCTTACGGGCGTATGGAGATCCTCGGGGTCCAAGTCAACGCTGTCAAAGTCATCCATCGAGCCTAGGGTATCTGGGCTTGAGTCGGCCTCTTCGTCTTTGCATTCTGGCTCGTTGATTTTTTCCAGCCTAAGAGAATCGCTGAGTGCAGGCTCGTTCTCTGGGACATCGTCTATCCTTTCCAGGCTATGGCCCGAAAGACTCAAATTGGATTCTTCTTCGGCGGACTCCTCTGTATCACCCACCTTATCTACTGCATCATTCGTTATTACTGCATCATTCATTGTCTCAGCACCATTCACAGCCTCTGCTTCAACAGCGGCCTGCCTGGCTCTGCCCTCGCCAATCCGTCGGCCGCGCCTTGCACCAACAGCCGCTGTGGGCACGCCGCAGCACTCGCCGCGCTCGTTGAACAGGCGGTGGCACCAGCACGGCGTCTTGAGCAGGTCTTTTCCGAAGCGCGGATACACGTCCTGCAGGTAGTACACGACATGGCCCACGATGATGCCGACAATCTCGTCCATCGAGACCTTCCCGTCGAAAATCAGCGTAAACATCGGAACGAGGAAGGGAAGGTAGAAGGCGTAGAAAGAAATGAAGCCCATGATCTGCACGATCGCGTACGGATTCTTCCTCGTCCAGATGTACGTGATCGTGCAGGAGAGGGACGGCCCGAGGAGCGGCACGTAGTAGATGCTGCTCATGACGAGGAGCAGCACCATTATGATGGCCAGCATGTACGCGTAGTCGCTGGTGCGCCCGTAGGAGGACTCGAGCATCAGCGAGTAGCGGTAGAAGAATATGACATGCAGCGCGACCTCGATGCTGGGCTGCCCGAAGAACAGGAAGGTCGTGAAGAGGCGGTGCAGCTCGAGCTTGGGCAGGTAGAAGCGCGAGTACATGACCTGGTGCGGCTGCAGCGCGTGCAGGTAGACCAGCAGCGTGACGAGCACGATGAGGGCGGTGAGGATGCGCGTGATGGGCGGCGTCGAGTAGATGAACTCGGCAACAATGCTGCTCGCCATCGAAGGGTAAAAATGGAGCACAGGAAAATGAAAATCAGTGGTTACACAATTGTTGGAGATTTGTGGGCGTAGAGCTTCGGGGAGGGCAGTGATTATTGTTGTGGGTGGCGAAATTATTCATTTAACTCCTTATAAACTATGGGCATTTTATGCAGTGCCAATATCAGTGTTCTGTTTGAATAAACACACTGTATACACTCGCACGCCTGCTATCGGCATAAGCAACCTCAGCAATATTTTCCATACCGCCAATTTTTATTTTTGAAAACTCGCGGCGCCTTGGCCATGGAAAATGACCTGTACGTCGTGAAGAAGCTGCTCGAGCAGATAAACGCTGCGCTCAACGAGGGCGGCGACGCGCCGACAGAGGAAAATAGCATAGAGAAGTTCTTAAAGAAGTACGGGCATAACTAAGGCCCAGTTGCATTTAGAATCAGTGCGTTCGTGATGTGGCGGTCATTCCTTTCTTAGTCATTACACTATTACAGAGTCTTATAGTGCCTCATATCCCTCCACAATTCCTGCCCTTAGGCCGATCAACAAACACAGCGGCAAGTGATTTATTTCAAGACGCGAAAATTACCAGCGGGCCATCCTGGCTTTGCTTCCGAGAGCTTGGCAGCATCCACTCGTACGGCTCCAGCCCTGACGGCCGTGCACCGCGTCATCCGCGTTGCGGCACACCCCCTCTCTGAATGTTCTTGCCTCGAAAAAATTTTATCCCTTTAAAGCGATGGACTCCCCCGATCTGCTGGACGAACAAGAACAGCCTAACACGCAACGCTCGGGCGCGCTGCCGCAGCTCCAAAACGTGGTGGCAACGGTCAACCTCAACTGCAAACTAGACCTCAAGAACATCGCGCTCCACGCCCGAAACGCAGAATACAACCCAAAGCGCTTCGCGGCCGTGATCATGCGCATCCGCGAGCCGAAAACTACCGCACTCATCTTTGCATCGGGCAAAATGGTCGTCACCGGCGCGAAGTCCGAGAAGGCGTCGAAGATCGCGTCGCAGCGCTACGCAAAGATCATCCACAAGCTCGGCTTCAACGCGCAGTTCACCGAGTTCAAGGTGCAGAACATCGTGTCCAGCTGCGACCTCAAGTTCTGCATCAAGCTCGAGGGCCTCGCGTACGCGCACTCCAACTTCTGCTCGTACGAGCCCGAGCTCTTCCCCGGGCTCATCTACCGCATGGTCAAGCCGAAGATCGTGCTCCTCATCTTCGTGAGCGGGAAGATCGTGCTGACCGGCGCGAAGGTGCGGGAGGACATCTACCAGGCCTTCGAGAACATCTACCCCGTGCTGACACAGTATAGAAAGACATAAACTAGTAAATTAAAATTTTAAACGCAGCCGCTCCCGTCTCCGCCGCAGCCCTGCGTGTTTGCCGCTAAAAATTTTGTTTTGCGTTCATGCGGACACGTGTGGTGCAGAATATAAAGCAATAAAGCCGGGGTGCAAAAGCAGCATAAAGTAAATTTACTGCTGTATCATTTCAAGTAACTCGACGGCATCAATGCTGCTCGCCAGAGGCTATCAACCTATCATTACAGATAGTTCCTGAAGCTCTCGGTCCCGCAGATCTTCATCGGCGGCGTGATCTGCTGGATCTCCATCTCGCCCGTGTAGCTGTCGTTCTCATCGACCCGGCAGGGGAACGTGGACATGTACAGCCCGTCGCTCACCGGGATGCTCGCGCCCGGCTCGAGTCGGAGCACGCAGAAGCTGATGAGCGTGTCGACGTAGATCTCGCCGGCGCTGCCGATCTGGCAGTGCGGCATCACGCCGTTGATCGTGAAGGAAAGCGGCACGCCGCCCAGCACCGCGGAGTAGCGCAGCAGCTGCCGCGACACCTGGCCGAACACGCACGCGAACGGCTCATTCAGGAACTTCGGCGAAACCGGCAGACACATCTCCAGCCGCACCTCAGCGAACTCGGCCATCGGGGTAGAAATTTTGCAGGCCGTTGTAGTGAGAGAATATGCAGAGAATAGCAGCCACAACAGATAAACACACATAGAACTTGTATAAAAATACACAAAACTTGTATAAAAAAATCTGCTGCCTCCAGAATAAATTTACTTCCGCGCTCTAGTTGTTTATGTGCGCGTACGGCGCATAGTCGAAGCTGTCGATGCGCCGCGCGACGCCCGGGCTGACGCGCCGCATCACATCGGCAATGCGGTACTTGAACTTCCCGGCGTCGCCGAGATCGAGGCTAAGCAGCTGGAAGCGCGCCGGCTTGGCGCCGAGCACGAAGACGCGCTCGCACTCTATCTCGCGGTACCCGTCGAGGAAGATGGCGCACTCGCTCTCGATCCGCCCGGCGCACTCCTCCATGCTGCGGACATCGCAGTCCAGCTTGAAGATCTTGCAGAATATGCGGGCGCGGTTGGTGTCCTTCGTGAAGATGGTGGCCCGGAAGCACTGCGCCAGCATGAAGACCGCGACGAAGCGCTCGTTCTTCTCGGCCTTGATGAGGAATCTGCACAGCGGCAGCTTCTTGAAGCCGCTGCCAGCCTCCACGATGAGCGGTTTGTCGAAGTCCTCGAGCGCGTAGCCGAAGGAGTCGAGCAGCCCAAAGTCCCTGACGATTATGTGCGAGGAGTCGAAGTGGCCGGCATGTGCCTTGTACTGCGCGACGCTCAGCTCGACACTCACGCCGCGCAGCTGCAGCTTCTCCAGCACCGCGTCGTCGTGCGCGGCTTTGGAAGCGTAGAGCGTGACGATCGGCACGCGGCTGCAGCTCAGCAGCATGTTCTCCACGACGTTCTCCTCCGACGCCGACGTCTCGTAGTTTGTCTGCGGATCCAAGCGGAGCGGCTGCACGAACATGCGCTAAAAAAACCAAAATCTGAAATGCGTGCTAAAAATTTTGAGCGCGCTGTTGGCGGCCAGCGGTATCCCCCGGGGCTGCTAGCAGTCAATACGGTGTTACTGCATAGAATGGATGGAATAATGCTGCTATCAGTACGAATCCGATAGTGTTTGTCTATAAAAATTTATGCAATCTTATTTTTGCGTCAATGCAGAGCAAAGACGAACTGCAATGCTCTGAATGCATGCTTACGCACATTCCCGAGCCCCGGCATGCATTCTAGGCCCATTGGCCGGCGCTCCGCCCGCGCCCACGGCCGTCTGTTTATTTTGTGACGCAAACGCCGCCGTTTGAAATATTTGGGCGCGTAGCATCCCCGGCCGCAGGCAGAAACAGCGAATTTGTTTAAATCCGCCCCGGTAAACAATAACATGGAGCAGCAGCCGCAGAGCGAGCAGGTCAGGATCGTGTCGTCGGACAACGTCGAGTTCGTGATCTCCACCGAGATCGCGTTCCTGTCGCGCACGCTCCACACGTTCTTCGACCGCGAGTGCCCCTTCAAGGAGACGGCGTCGCGCACCGTGACGCTGCCGATCCGCGCGAAGGCGCTGCAGCGCATCATCGAGTTCATGGAGCACAAGCACAAGTCGGCCAACAACCTGGCGGTGGGTGAGTTCAAGATACACGACGAGGAGACGATGGAGCTGCTGGACGTCGCGTCCTACCTGCGGATCTGATCGGCTGTGCACGACAGCCGGCGGGCACGCCGGCTCTGCGCTGGTTACCGAGCCCCGGAGAAATCACTTTCTAACACAGGCCCATGAGTAACTCGGCAGCTAATAAATTTAATCATGAAAGATTTCTGAGCCGCTTAGGCATATCGAATGCTTTCAGGCGGCTGGCCACGGCTTTCTTTGGTATAAAGAAAGTCTGACACACGTAACCCAAGCTAAAATACTAACGCCATAGACCAGTGGGACTCAGAACTTCACGTCTATATCTTCGCTGGAATCACTGCCTGCGGGCTGCTCACTATCCATCGTTTCTGCGGGCTGGTCATCTTCCCAGACTCTTCTATTCTGTACGTGGTTCTCCTTCTGCGCCAGAGCCCACAATGCCTCATCTTCGGGGTTGTCAATGTTCCGCACGAGCTCCTTGATTGCGGCCACGCCCTCCGGAAGGAGCAGCGCACGCGCCTGCGCCACTAGCACGAGCATGGTACTCTTGAACACCCGAAGACTCAGGCCGTAGAGCATTAGGTCAAAAAGTGCGCGCGGCGGGATGCTGATTATGACCGGAAGGTTATCATTGAGCGCCAGCATTCTCTTAAGTGACATGGTATTGGCGGAGAAGTACTTTCTATACTGCCCGCGCTCCCAGTCGTCGCCATTCAACTGCGTTTTTTTGTGGTGCGCGAAAAAGTTCACTACAAACCATATATTATTGTAGCCGTGGTGGCGGCCGATTAAGTAGTTGAGCATGTTATTGAGGGTAAACTTGTTCGCTTTAATCATATTCAGCATCAAGACTGCCCGTTTATCAGTTTGCTTGGTCAAATGCACGAGGAGCGCACCGTCGAAATCATACTTGTCTATTTTGCTCACGAGCACTCGAGCCATGACCATTTCAGCAAATCTCATGACCTTTAGCGCAGTCGCGTTGATTTCTACGCTCATGTTGTAGTACCCGACCTCGATAATCGCAATAAACCGCTCCCGCAGCGCCATTCTACCCTTGTCGTCGCCACTGAGCAGGTACACCAAGATCGCGTATGCGTCGGCGACAATTTTCAGATTCAGATTCAGATCGGCATTTGCTACTAAAACGGCGTTTGTTTCCTGACCAGCGCTTGTTTCTGGACCAGCGCTTGTTTCTAGACCAGATAGGAACTCTCGGGGGCTGAGGCTGCACTGCTCCGCGACCGCGCCGTCCAGGTAGTGGACCAAGTCGGAAACCACGCGTGGCGGATGCGCGTGAAACACGCCTATGTCCTCGTCCGCAATGCGTATGATGTTGGCGAGCATCGCGCGCTTCGCAAGGCAATTCATGTTCCGGACAATCAAGCGCGCGCACTCAAGCGGATCAGGCATGTTGAGCACATCCACTGCTACGTCGCGTATCACAGAGCCAATGAATTTGCCGCCCTTATAGCTCATAGTCTCAGAAGGCGGCAGTTTGGTGTGCGAGTTATTCCACAGGATCTGACCGATATCTGCAGCCAGGCTATAGAGCACTACCCTGTCGTGCGTATTATTCAGAGACGCAAAGTCTCCGAGGGGGCTGACCCGCATTAGCCGTGTAGTTCTAGCAGACGGTTTGCCGCTTGTCCTGCTCACTGGCACCGCAAGAACAGCAACAAAAACAGCCAACAGGTTCCGCATGGCAGCGACCAGCATCTGCGGGTAAAATTTTACCTTGTTCAAATTTCGCGCTGGCCTGTGCATAGTGTGGTATTTGCTGGTTGCCATTTCCACCAACTATAATGAAACAATGCTGGCGTCTGACAAACAGCCAGCTACTCTCAGCTCTGACCAGCTTTTTGTCTGCTGATCTATAGTGATCCAGGCTAGTTGGAAGCGGGCCGGAAAGATTCTGGTACAGAGGAATATGCAGTGTTCGTCCATTTAGAAAGTGCAGGATTTCTTCCGCTTTTAGGTTTATAACGACAAAAATAAGACACCCCTCACTATGCTCGTGGGTGTCGCAGAAGCGCTTGGACTGTGCATCCAGCGAATTCATGAAGCAGTGCCGGAACGGCCCGTAGCCAACGCAGAATCGACGCTTGTGAGCTGGTACAGACCCGGCGACAGACACAGCGAAGCGGATTGCGAATTTTTTGTCAACGAGGTCAGCAGATTTATGGGCGGCGCTGTCGCGGCTGTGATCGGCCGCGATAAGGAGGTGCTGGCGGGTTTCCACCAGGAGTTCAGAGAATGCAGCGTCGTGAATAAAGAGCGGCTGGTGAGGTGTATGCTCGATTTTATGGACTACGAGCTGAGTATAATGCCCAATATTGCAATCATGAGCATTGGCATCGTAAAGGAGCTTAGTCCGCACTCGATGCTGTGCTCCAGAATGCTTGTCGCCGACTTTCTGGAAGAGGCAATCAAAGGCTCTGACGGTCAATCGGACGAGCAGAGCCCAGACCCCAAGCGCCTTAGCGATTACCGCTGCTCGGACTACCCGGGCACGGCGCGTACTTTTATCAGAATGGTCGACGAGAAGATCGCCGGGTTGCAAGGCACCGACATTGACTACGAGAAACTTTTCGCTAAAAGCTCGCTGAGCGCCTCTGGTCTCGTGTCGCTGGCGGTTATAAGGGCCAGTTGGGACGGGTCCAGGCTATACCAGGAGTTTCAAAAGATGCTCGCAGCATTCAACACCAGCTGCAAAAGCGCAGACGCGTATGGGAAGTGTGTGCTACTGATCACAATTAAGATGCTTAATTTACTTAACCTGGATAGAAACGAGAGAATAGAGACCGCGTCTAAGCTGATCGAATATGTGGTTGCAAACGGGGTGCAAGACACAAAGATAATTTTCACGCGGAACGAGTTTAGCACGGGCTTCATTTTCGGAGAAGCCCTGCTGCGGTACGGCTCTCGCGACGGGTTCAAGCAGTGCGATTATGACTCGCTCATCTCTTTTCTTATAAAGTACGGCGCCTCATACAGGAGTCTGGCGGACAAGGTGGGCGAGCTGGTACTGGAACTGAGGCGCGACACGCTGGCAGAGCTGCCTCAGTGCCTGGACTTCGTCGATTTCTGCTCCACGTATTGGGCGAAGTATATGCACGTGCTCGATGCGAAAACGAACTTCCTCTTCGTTCAGCTTGTTACATACAAGAAGAAAGGCTATCTCCTGGAAAAGCTCCTGAAGAACCTCTTTGACACGTGCCGTTCGAGCGATGAGCAGATCAGAGACATGCTGCGCTGCTGCCAAAGTGTGAAGACACTCATCCGCATTATTAAGTACTTCTCCATAGATAGACTAAAAAGGTTCGAGATGTATATTTCTAAATGCAATGCGACGAAGCGCCAGGAGAACCCTGAAATTCTGCGCGCTGGGGCCAACGCTGATGAAAAAATACTACACTGTGTTAAGGAGCGCCTAAAAATCTCAGGGATAATAGCTGTTAAACGTATGCCGAATGGTTACCAGAGCTAAATGCGCCAAATCAATAAAATTTACTCTTAAAGCGCTTATCGCTCTAGCTACCACTGAAAATATGACAGCATCATAATAAATGCACGTAGCTCTTAATACATGATGAAGACTGCTACTTTCTTACAACCCTTATCAGAGCCTACTGCTGTCCGCCTAGTGCAGCTTTGTACAGCCAAACGGCAGTGGGTCGCAGGATGAGCGTCGGTTGCGGTCTCAGCCGCCGCGTATGACGGTGAACTGCACGGTGCGGCACTGCACGCAGACAATCTCTAGCCCGAATCCGTTCTCGCGCCTGATAAACTCCGCGCTGCAGGTCACCTTCGGTATGAGCAGCGAGCAGCACGCAGCGCATATCGTCTTCTTGACTTTGCCCAGGCCGGTCTGTGTCTGCTGCGCGAGCCGTAGCAACTTCTTCATCTGGCCCACGCGCTGGTCCTGGTAGAGTGAGTTCGCGCCGGACATGTACAGGTAGTCCAGATGCAGCGGCACGGTCTTCTGGTTCTTCTTCTTCATAGGCCTCCGCAAATTTTTAGACACTTGATCCGCTGTTCAAGAGCGGTGAAACGTGCCAAAGTGCTCTAAGTGGAATAATGGCAGCGTTAAACGAACGTGTTGCCCGGCAGCTTCAAAACCGTATAAAACATGTAAATTTAATGAGTGCGCTCAAAACAGCCAGATCGCTATGGGCAAGAAGATATCCTTCTGCGCTACACAAATCAGGCAAAGCAAAAAGATTTGAGCCTGCATTTGGGATGCAGCGTCTTGCCCTGCCAGTCTTGTATAGCGATAAGGCCTGCGCTCAGACGAAGTCGCTGAAGTCGATATCCGCATAGTCCACCGGCTCCCCGTGGTTGTCTATCCGGTAGACCTTGCCGTTGTTGATAACGTAGTCGCCCTCCGGCAGCTCCAGGTCCAGTCCGCGCAGCACCCGGGCGCCGTCCCAGTGCGCGCTCTCGGCATCCACAGCCGCGGGCCCGTCCCTGTTGCAGACCAGCATTACGTTCTTGCGCACGTCCAGCCCGTCGTAGAGCCGCCGCACGGCGCCGTCGCTGAGGAAGACCGTGCTTGAATGCACCACCAGCAGCACCCCGTCCTTCTCGTAGACCCGCACCTCCTCGCTGTTGAAGCTCTTCACGGCGTGCTCGGCGTAGAGCTCCAGGTACTTGTAGAACAGCACTTTGCTGTAGAAAATGTCCTCCAGAATGACCTTCTTGATCAGCGCCCCGCCCTCCTGCCGGGCGGCGTCGGACCGGGCCACGATCTCGTCCGTGACGCGGCAGAAGATGTACGCGTGCTCCTCGTCCAGCGCCCGCAGCGCGCGGTCCTCCATCACCAGGACCGTCTTGGCGCCGGACTCGTAGATGCTCTTCAGCAGCGGCGCGCGGCCGTCGTGCGTGAAGAACAGCTGCTGGTACAGCTTGTCGTACCGGCCCTCGCTCGTGCTCTTCTTGGTGAACGAGCTGATCTCCCTGTGGTCGGTCTTGATCTCCTTCAGCGCGTAGCTCTCTGGCCTGGTCGGCAGCGCGTCGTCGCCGATGCTGGGGATGCCGCCCTCGCCCGCGCCGTCAGGCGCTGTCCGCAGCTCGCGCAGATAGGCGAAGCGGTTGCCGAAGAACGTCTTGCTGTTGTCCAGCAGGTTGAACGGGATGTACGGGTAGTCCTGCTTGATCTCCTTCTTCAGGCGGCTGCAGTACAGGTCGCTCTTGTAGTTCATGCTGCGCGGCACGGTGTTCCGCCCGATGAACAGCGTGGTCCGCGGGTAGTAGTAGTACTGCTTGTACGACTTGTAGTACGGAAAGCCCTGGTCCACAATCTCGCCCTCCTCGACGCTCGAGGACGCAAGCTCGAAATCCATGGGCCGGCGCCGCCCGTCAAAATTTTGGCTGATGCGTTTAGTTGCATGCTGGCTTAGCTTAAGCACAAGGCTAAGCCGGCATATTAGAATCATCAACGATTTCGTTTGAATATAATTTGTGGCAGATTGTTAAGAAATACTGCAAATCTAATAAAGCATCGCTACACCTCAACATTTATTATTTTTGTAAATCACCTTCATGTCTAAATATGATCGTCAAAATTTCAATCGTCTTAACTCAGTAGACTTCTTGCAAGTCTGCGTTATTTGCCGTAATAGCCAGCTTAGATTACGCACAGCGCACCAGGATACATGCATTTACCAAAACGTGCACAAAATGATCATTTTCGCGGAGGAGCCGGTGAGTGAATCCGCGGGAAACACTACTGCACTACCCCGGCGAATTGATGAACATATGCGCTACTGCCGTGAGAACTAATTTTACAAAGCTCGTCTTCAATCACTTATGGGATCACTTGCCCGATTATGCATACAAAGCTTTACTGCTGATAACACACGTCGGTAAATTCTCTTCAAGAATATTACACGTCATTTTGACAACAAGCGCTATGTCGAAGCGAATTGGACAGGCGTATGTAAAACACAGCAGATTATCTAAGCTATCAGTATTGTACTTATGTGCTACCGAAAGAGCTTCAGCGGTGGCTAGTACCGCGAATCTATAGCTTTTAGGCTTCTACTTACCCACAGCATCCATTCAGCAAATTAAACCCAATATTTGCCATCAGCCCCTTAATCAGATAAATAATCACACTTTTACGAACCCCATGGCAGCATGCATTCGCAGAGCATTGATTTGCGCACTGTGGGCCTTCGCCAGGCTAGCGGATGCTTACTCGGACATAAGCACCGAGCTGAAGAATGGAAGAGACTGCGGCTACACTGGCGTGTTCAAGATATTTTCTAGGACAGCCGTGCGCGAGAAAAGCGATGGCGTGTTCGAAGTGAACGATGCGCTGGTCACGATTAAAGCAACCAATAATAACGTACAAGGGCATAACATAAAGCGATCCATAAGCCTGTACGAAAGCAAGACCGATGGGCCGGCAGACTGGAAGGAGGTATCCAGATTGCGCAACGTAGATCGCGATTCGGGCATAATGGAATTTTATGCTGGTGCACTTCCCAAAGGTAAACCGGTAACACTCAAGTCCGGCTATTGGTATTCCATTATGTTCTATTCATCAAGAGTCGAAGAACCCAATGGCGTTGTATTCACCGAGCCCTGGCAGTGCCCGGATCTCAAGCCGTATACAGAGAGAGAGCCTGTTGCTACTGATGGACCACAGTTCTGTGATACACCAAAGAAGCTGTGTTAATAATAAATTGGAGCCATTATTATTCTTTTCATACCTGCGCTCTGCGGTTACGGTATCTACCGCATTTACTGCTGTTTTACAGCTCATCTAAGCGGAACCCGTGGCAGTCGACGTCAGGAAGCCAGCATTTTCCATGCTTAACTATTAAAATGGTACAAAATATGGTGCCCCCAACATTTATTATCTCAGTAAACTACCCCTGTGTCTAATTTTGAACTTCAGTTTTCTGAGCTAGAGAACAACTGTTTGTCAAATGTGTTCACTCGCCACTCCTAATTCTCTTACAACCCGCTGGTTTCCGGTTGCCCGCTGAATCCGTTTCACGATGAAACATTGCAAATTAAATGGTGGAATCTCCAAAACAGATACATGCTGCTACTATTGGCCATGGCGTACGCGAATGTGGTCTATGATAGATGCGGCACGTTCGGCCTCGCCGGCGACAGCTGCAGCGCGCTGCGCAGCTACGATCAGACGAACTACCAGAACCTGCTGCAGTCCGGCGGCGGCTACCCCGTCCTGCGCGACAAGAACTGCGAGAGCGGCCGCTGCATGGCGAAGTTCTACAAGGACGAGTGCGAGCTGTGCGACGACGAAGCGTGCCGGAAGGCCTGCGCGAGCAAGAAGAGCAACACCAAGGAGCTCCTCGAGTTCCTGAAGGAGATCATCACGGCCAAGTACAAGTACGCGTCGACTAACCAGTTTGAGATCCTGAACGAGGGGCAGGCGAGCACGAAGACGACGACCGTGACGACCACGCAGTCGGCCGAGGCCAAGACGGTGACGGAGGCGCCGCAGCCGGTGCAGACAGCACAGCCGGTGCAGCCCGCGCAGACAACAACCGCCAAGGGCTGCGAGGGCCCGGGCTGCAACGCGGCGCCCAAGCAGCAACCCGCTGTCCCGCAGGTGGTTTCAGTCACGAGCAGCGAGGTGCGCACCGTGACGGTGTACAACTCAGCGAGTCCCCAACAAATAAGCAGCAGCCCATCAACGGCGGGGCAGTCCACGCCCCCAACGGCGGCCAAGGCGTGCAACGATCTGTTCGGTAGCTCGCCCGAGTGCGTGCAGATGATCAACGTGCTGGAAAAGCGGATCAACGAGCGGATCAAGGTAAACATCGACCAGCTCAAGACGAGCAACACCGCGAGCAACTGCCACCCCGATGAGAACGAATGCAGGAAGGGGATCCAGCCGCCGGTGGCTAGAAAGAAGAGCAAGAGGCGCCCTGCGGAATGCGAGGGGGCCGACTGCTTCGGCTCCGAGCTCACCTCCGCAGAGCCTGAGCGCGGCTCGGAAGTCTCTAGCCGGACGAGCGCGGGGCACAGCTCCGCGGCTGGGAGCGTGACAACGCTGATCCGGGTGCTGAGCAAGACCGTCACCGAGGACAGGCCCATCACGCTCTTCCGCGAGTATACCACCACCACAACGGTTGAGAAGCCGATCATCAACTATAAGATCACCACCGTAACCGACATGGCAACGACCACGATCACCAGGGTTGAGCGCGTGGGCAACGAGCCAGGCAGGGCGACTACCACCGCAGATGGCAGCGGCCGCCCAGGCAAGGTCGCCAGCGCTGAGGCTGGCGCGTCCCCGCAGACCGTAACGGTGGGCCCGCAGGGCAGCAGCCAGCTTATCTCGGATCCTGAGAAGCGTGGCAAGCTCGAGGAGCTGGTGAAGCAGGTCTGCGAGCTCGGCAACTGCGCGGGCTCGCAGCCGGCCACTACTACCACAGCGCCCGCCCAGGTGCCCAGCGCACCCAAGACCGTAACCGTGGCGCCGACCGAAACAACCGCTGAAACGAAAACAGTGACGGCCGCGAACCGGGCAGAGGCGCCGATGGTTATTTACAGGACCAAAACAGTGAGCGCCACAGTGACCATGAACGAGCGGGACATCCCCAGAACCCCGCTGAAGAGGGCTGTCAAGCGGCAGACTACGACCAGGGACCAGCCGGACGCGCAGGCCACGGCCACGGTCACGGTGCCCGTGTACAGAACCATTACAGAGACGGTGGATGCCGACAGCGAAGGCGAGATAGAGACTGTGTACAGCACAATTACCAGAAGGCCCAAGCGGGCACAGAAGGCGGTCTCCACCACGAACCAAACGGACCAGGACGCCCCTCCCAAGATCACGCTGCGCTGCAACATGTCTAAGACGAACTGCAACTCGTCATCCCAGAACGGCACCGGCGTCAAGAAGCTCTCCGGGGCCCGGACGATCATCAACACCATATACTCCATCCAGAAGGCCGGGCAGAGTGGCGGTGCCCGCGACGCTGTCACCACGACGGTGCGGATCAGCATATGAGGACAAGACTCGCACTCTACGCTTGTTATACCTAATCACAACTACTAAATATAATTTATAATGATAGACTAGACGAAGAGATGCTGTAGTTTAAATTTTGCTGTACGAAGTGTGGTGACAAAATCGCAATATAATAATGATATGATGGTGTTTTCAGTGTAAGTGGCAAATATTTCATTCAACTTGAATAATTCAAGCAGCCATCCAATAAAGCACCGCTCTACGTTTCTACGCCGGTGCACCGGTGCCCGCCATCAGCCGGAAATAAAAATTTGTGAGTAACTGGTAAATTTTTGGCCCTAATGAAGCGCACGTACGAGCCGAGGGTGCTCGCGCTGGACTGGTACAGTCCCAAGGACGTAGTGAAGGTGAGCGAGTGCGAGGTCACCACGCCCGTGTCTTTCGACGCTTTCGGGCATGCCGTGCCGGACGGGCTGTACGACCCGCGCATGGGCCCGGTGGAGCGCGACACGCCGTGCGCCACGTGCCGGCTGTCGGACCTGCGCTGCCCGGGCCACTTCGGACACATCAAGCTGTCGCGCTGCGTGCTGAATCCGGTGCTCTACAACGCGGTGTTTGCGCTGCTGAAGTCGATGTGCCACAAGTGCCTGTGCTTCAAGGTGACCGACCACGAGCGGCTCGTGGCGTACACGCGCCTGCGTGCGCTGCAGCGCGGCGTGGTGCTCACCGACGCGGACGCGTTCGTGAAGAACAAGGCGGTTGAGGAGCTCGAGGCCGCCATCAACCGCATGGAGGGCGACGGCACCGCCAAGGAGGACGTGCGCTACGAGATAGCGGGCGAGTTCTTCAAGCGGTACTCAGGCAAGGTGAAGTGCCCGCGCTGCAACGCGAAGAGCCCGCGGCTCACCAAGGGCAACAACATGCGCGTGCTGATACAGCCGAGCGGGAGCGACACGGTGGACTACCTCACGCCCGAGGACATCCGTAAGCTCGTGGACTCTCTCTACAGCAACGAGGGCGTGCTGCTCGAGGAGATCTTCCGCTCCACCGACTACGAGCGGTTCTTCATCGAAGTGCTGCCGGTCATTCCGAACCGGTTCCGCCCGCCGCGCTTCGTCGACGGGAAGGTGCTCGAGAATTCTGTGAATACGCAGCTGGCGCGCATCATGCAGTATTCGATCTCTGTCGAGGCCGAGGCGCGCTTCTGGCCCGACCTGCAGGCCTTCGTGCTGTTCTACTTCGACAGTGCCAAGGCGCCCGGCAGCGCCTTCGGTCTGAAGCAGATCCTGGAGAAGAAGGAGGGCCTTTTCCGTAAGAACATCATGGGCAAGCGTGTAAACTACGCGGCGCGTACGGTCATATCGCCCGATCCCAACCTGCACACGCGCGAGATCGGCGTGCCGCTTGTATTCGCGAGCAAACTGACGTTCCCCGAGCGCGTCACGGCCTACAACGTGGATCGGCTGCGGAAGATGGTGCAGAGCGGCACTGAGTACCCCGGGTGCGCGTTTGTGGAGAGCGACGGCGCGCTGGTCGACATGTCGCACATCTCCTCTGGTGCGCGCTATGCGATTGCCAGGCAGCTCGGCTCCGGGAACAAGGTGGTGTGGCGCCACCTGCTCGACGGCGACCACGTGCTCGTGAACCGCCAGCCGACGCTGCACGCCGTTGGGCTGATGGCCCACACCGTCAAGGTGCTGCGCAATGAGAAGACGCTGCGGATGCACTACGTGAACTGCAAGCCGTACAACGCGGACTTCGATGGCGACGAGATGAACATCCACTTCCCCCAATCGGTGCAGGCGCTGGTGGAGTGCCGCGACGTGGCGCACAACGACCACAACTACTTCGTGCCGGCGAGCGGCAAGCCGATCCGCGGACTCGAGCAGGACCACGTCGTGGCGGCGGCTGCGCTTTCGATGAAGGACTCGTTCTTTACGCGCGACGAGTATTTTGCCGTTGCGTTCAGCGGCGCGAAGCGGCCCGGCAAGCGGCTGTACGTCGCCAGGCCGTGCATCATGAGCCCGGTCGAGCTGTACTCCGGAAAGCAGGTGATATCCACGGTCCTGCAGAACCTCGGCGTGCGGATCAACTACGATGGCAAGACGAAGCTCACGTACACCGATGAGGCGGCGGCCGAGAGCGGCGCGTACGGCAGCATGCGCCTGTTCGAGGAGGACTGCGAGGCGCAGCTGCGGATCAGGAACGGCTTCGTGGTGTCCGGCACGCTCGATAAGAGCTCCGTTGGTGCTACGTCGTTCTCCGTCGTGCATGCGTGCGGCGAGGTGTACGGCTATCCGTTCTGCAACGATCTGCTCACCGCCGTGTCGCGGATGGTCAATGCGTACATCACGGCCAAGGGTTTCACCGTCCGCTTCGACGATCTGCTGATGAGCCGCCGCGCCGACGCGCAGCGCCACGAGATTTTTCAGCAGTCGAACGCCGCGGCCCAGGCCGAGATGCAGGCGCTGATCGGCGGGCAGGAGGTGCTGGACGAGGCCAAGCTGGCGCTGTGCGACTCGAAGATGATCAATTTTATGAACGGATCGACCTCGCGGGTGGTTGCGCTGCTCAGCCACGGGCTGTACAAGAAGTTTCCTTACAATAACATGGGGAACATCGTGGCCACCGGTGCCAAGGGCTCCATCGTCAACTTCAGCCAGATCGCCTGCTCGCTCGGGCAGCAGGAGCTCGAGGGCCGGCGCGTGCCGTTCATGGCCAGCGCCAAGACGCTCCCCTGCTTCAGACGGCTCGAGACGGCGCCCGCTGCCGGCGGCTATGTGTTCGAGCGCTTTCTGACCGGTATCAACCCGGCCACCTTCTACTTCCACTGCATGGCGGGCCGTGAGGGCCTCATCGATACGGCGGTCAAAACGGCCAACTCCGGCTATCTGCAGCGCTGCCTCATTAAGCACCTCGAGGGCATCAAGGTCGAGTACGACGGGAGCGTGCGCGCCGACGGCTCTGTGATACAGTACAAATATGGGGACGACGGCCTCGACTGCACCAAGGCCACCTACTTCTCGAAGAAGGACTTCTTCGCTGACAACGTGCATCTCTTCCCCAGTGGCTCTGCGGCGGTCGATGCGCACTCGCTCGCCTTCGACCACCGCTTCGGGTCGCAGCCCGCCGCCTGGCCGGCCGGCCTCGGCGCGCTCCTCAAGCAGAAGTTCGTGGCAGCGGAGGTGGACGCCGGGAAGTCCGTGGGGATCATCGCAGCGCAGTCCATCGGCGAGCCGAGTACGCAGATGACGCTCAACACCTTCCATCTTGCGGGCGTGGGCGGGCGGAATGTCACGCTTGGTATCCCGCGTCTCAGAGAAATTCTTATGATCGCCTCCAAGAATATCAAGACGCCGGTCATCACCGTGCCGTTTTGCACTGAGCGCCACGACGCGGTCGTCGAGGCCTTCAGGAAGATTACCATCGCGGACTGCCTCGAGAGCGTCACTGTGCAGGAGGGCTTCGTGCAGAAGACCGGCCAGTACATGAAGAGCATCAAGATTGTGTTCGATCTTGTGGAGCCATCCGAGGCCTGCGCACGGGCCATCGATATCGGCTTCCTCAAGCTGCTCGGCAAGGAGATCAAGAAGAAAACTTCCTCTGCTGGCATTACCGAGTACCAGAGCAAGGAGACCGCTGGCAGTAGTGCCGTCGTAGACGCAGAAGATAAGGGCGGAGACGACCAGGACGAGGAATCCAGCTCGTCCTCCGACAGCGATGCGGATTCCAAGCCGCAGAAGGACACCTTCGACGACGAGGAGCGGGATGCAAAGGCCGGCGACGGTTTCCTGGAGGACCTCGATGAAGCTGCATCGGACGACGAGGCCGAAGAGCCTTCCTCCCTCGTCAATCTCAAGAAGCATTCGCCTACGAAGTACTCGTTCCAGATATTCTACCCATCGAGCTTTAATATTCTTCTGATGCCCATCATAGAGAGCATATCGAAGAAGATCGTAGTGCGCCACGTCGGTGGGATCGAGCGTGCGTCGGCCAGCGAGGGATCGCTTCTCCTCGAGGGCTCGAACTTCTCCAGTCTCGTCGGCGAGTTCGGCGATGTGGATATGCTCGAGGCCGTCGATATCACACGCTCGTACTCGAACGATATCTACGCTGTGCTGCAGACCTTCGGGGTTGAGGCCGCCAGGACGGTCATCGTCAAGGAAATCACCAATGTGTTTGATGTGTACGGCATTTCGATCGACATCCGCCACCTCCTGCTTGTTGCAGACTACATGACGCGCCTGGGCCGCTTCAGCCCGTTCAACCGCACGTCTCTTACGATGAACGACTCGTTCCTCCAGAAGATGAGCTTCGAGAGCTGCTTCACCAACCTCAAGAACTCAGCGAT
>JALRLY010000215.1:0-23416 GCA_023647555.1 Pancytospora philotis
TAAAGTGCACAAACATGTATGGATCCTTTCCATGTTCAGAGAAGTACTCGTCACGTGCGCCGATACTAACTGCCTGAGCTATAACTCCTGTTGATAAATTTTCCTGGAATGCATAAACATATTCAAGCGAATTTTTGCAGAACCGCGCAACTCTATTGATAAAATCGGCGTCAGTTATATCAGAGGTTTTAACTTTGTTCAATACGCTGTCAGATATAAACTTGCGGAAGCATCCCGAGGGCACATTCTCTGCTTCAGCAGTTCGACCATTTAATTTTATCCTGAGTCTGTTCAGCTCCTTAATCGTGGCGTCATCAAGATTTTCGAGTTCTTTATCATGCGGGTTCTCGACAACGCTTGCAATATCACGTGATGTGTGGATCATTGTTAACATTACAGCACCAAATTTCCTATAATTATAAGTATACGCACACAAAAGAGAGCGGGTATATGCATAACACGCAAGCACTCGTTCTGGAGATGCGAAAAGCTGCGCTATATCTTCAGCAAGAGCAGCAGTCGCAGCCTTTACGATACTTTCCTCGACGTGTTTGTCGAAGCCATTCTGATGATAGACTTCTTTTATATACTTTTTGAGTAAAACTAGGTATTCTTTGAGGGACTTATCCTTCGCTTTTATATAAACATCTAAGGGAGCAGCATCCCATGCATTTATCGCTATTGTCTCGAGCGGGTTGTCTCCACGAACCGGCTTTGCGAGCTTTGGCATTTCCTCGGTGAAGCGTGGGAACTTTTTCGGCTCGTAAAGCTTTCCGCCCCTGCTGGCAGATGAGCAGATGCCAGCGCTGGTACATTTCTCATAAAGTTCATCCGTTAATAAACCGGCCTGGTGCAGCGTGGATAAGGACGCAGCGAGGCACTGCGCGATGCATGTGAACTTGGACGCGCAACGCATGGGGCAAAATTTTCTTCATTTTTTGTAGTCAGCATAAAAGGGGTGAGATGATAGGTTCAGATGTACCAAATGGGTTGCACAACCCAATGAACATTGCTACACATATCTTACCCCTTTCAATTTTTGCTCTCGTATATTTGTAACAGCGCTAAACTGCTATAGAAGTGGATTCAGCGCACGGCCCGATACCTGGCACGCACTCATTAGTTCTTTATTCTATATGAATAATGGCACAACAGTTGAAGCGGAGAACCATCGACAGTAATGCATGGCCCGGTTGTTATTATTAGTGTTGCGTGTCCACTACATATTAGGAAAACAGCTATACTATTAAACTCTTAAGTAACGACTATAAAGTGAACATTCTCATGGGTAAACCTATCAGCTCATATCACACTGACTTTAAAAAAGCGGCAGACTCATACTCAACAACTAAATCAATAGTCCACCCACGACAGTAGATCGCAGGCCCGTTTACTTCCGCATCAGCATTACCCTGCGCCTCTACGACAGCTGTACTATCCAAAGCAGTAAAGAAAGTTCAAACAATCGAGCTCGGACAGAAATTACTAAGCTGGGATATTCCGCAGGCAATACTCTGAGCATTATAAATATAGCCATAAAAGCAAAACATTTATTACTATATACTTAAAATACGTCACACCGCCTTATTCCTCTGTCTCCGGCTGGCTCTGAGGATTACTCGGATGCACCTCCGTTTTGAGTTGGACTAACACGTTACACATGCGTTCGAGCAGTTCCGAATCTGATTGCGACTTGTCGAATTCAACAGCTAAGATTACTTCTAACATACCCCTCATGCGTTCAATCGGCTCAGTATTAGAATACGGTTTTTTAGATTGAGGGGCCGCGTTCGTACGAGAATGCTGGGGAACACCACCGACAGAGGTTGGGGTACCTTCAGCGGTCACAGCACTATAGGTCCTCTTGCGGCTCGGGCCAGGCGCATTATCATTACTAGTAACCGTATCGTCTGCGCTCATAAGTTTGAAATCAGGATTAATAGCATTATCAGAACCTACCATATCTCCATCATTAGATTCAGTCTTATTAGCGGTCAGTTTATCAATGCCATCAAAACCCAGAGCAGAAATATTCTTGGCAACAGCTATGATCGCGCCATCAATTAACTCACGGCTTGCTGCACGATCACGGAAAAGGGTTCCAAGAGTCTTGAAGGTATAATCGGCATTCTCAACCAAATATTTTACATAGGACTCAAGTCTATGTCTAGATCGGCACCTTTGGACATCGTCAACATGCTTCCGTAAAGCTTCCAGTTCACCAGTGACTTGATTCTGAACCGCCCGCCAGGATGAGCCCCAGCCTTCATAATCTAACTCCGGATACACATAATGCACATGCTTATAAATATCCTCAACGTATGTATGCTTTATGCAGCTTAGAGTAATTTTCCTTGATATTTCTTCTGGGATCTTATGTGCGTGTGCAAGCCCTTTTTCACAGAAATCCCTATAGCTCTTAACAATATCATCACTAATTGCCTTCGGATTAGTAACAGTACCTAATATAACATTGGATATAGAGTGTTTAAACCTTCTTCCAACTGCAAATTTCGAGCGGTTGTCCAATTCCTCCCTAAGTGTATTCAGCTTCGCTATCGCGGCGTCTTCGAGACTGTCGAGGCTTTTATCCTCAAAATCTTTGCCAAATTCTGGAAACTGCCTCCATAAACGATCTATTGCCGCTATAATTTCACCAAAATCATAACACATCGAATCATATAAACGCATTAGAGAAAGGATATAATCACGGCTCATACGCAGCTGTTCTGATGGCGAAAATAATCGCTCAAACTCTTCGGTGCGTTCGTTGATCAGCGCAACTAGGTCTACTGCGCCTTCGCGTTTTTCAAAACTATCTTCTTCATAGGCATGTTCCACATAAATTCTGAGCATTTTTTCAAGCAGCTGTTCCTTCCATTCCCTATAATTACCTACCGCAGTAGTATTATACCCATCTACCTGCAGCGGGTTGTCACCACGAATCGGTTTAGCAAGACACGTAATCTTTTGGGTGAAGCGTTCAAAGTCATGTGGCTCGTAGCTCTTGCCGCTATCGTTGGCGGGTAAAATACCTACACTAACCAATAATGCACAATCGTCCTTTGTTAATAAGCCGGCCCGGCGCCACATGTACGCAGCAAAGCATTGCGCGATGCATGTGAACGTAACTGTATAACGCATGGGTAAATTTTTCACCGTTTTTTTCTGTGCGGAAAAAGATATGTAATGGCCAGCTACAATAGTGATGTAATACACACTGCCCATCAAATATCGCAGTATACAATTCATGCCTTTATCTTTATATGCTTGCATAATTAATTCAACTTCTGTTGATAACTGAAAGGGATAGGCAAGTCCTCAACGGTCTTTCCATATGAGGCACAGCGACTTTATGAAATATAGGAATATAATAAAGCTTCACCGATACTTTAATCATCTCTAGACAGGCTGCTAAGTATGCTATTTAATCCGTATGCACACAAAGCGCAAAATCGTTCATAAACCGCCACAATTATCCATCGCACTGTAGGAAATCGCGGAGGCTGTACAGATACGTGTTTTCGAGGGAAGCTCCCGCAGAACTATAGAACTCGGCGAGCGAGGCCTGTATCTCGCCGTCGTCCAGCACGCCCGTCTTGCCGGCCTGCACAAAGGCCTTGTCCATGTAGAACAGCAGATACTCGATGCGCTTGGCCTGCGTGTTCAGAAACAGCGCGTCCATGATGGAGTCGAGCTGCCGGTTCAGCCGCGCGCGCAGCACGTCCATGGCCAGCGTGCCCGCGTCCCACGCCTCGAGCACCTCGGCCGCCCGGAACTTGGAGATCGCCTCGTTGAAGACGTAGAAAATCAGCCGCTGCACGAAGTTCGAGTACTTGAGCGAGTTGACGCGCCGCACGAGGTGCTCGACCTTCTTGAGCTTCCACAGGAATTTGTAGATGTAGGCGAGCTTGAGCACGAACTCCTCATCCAGCAGGAAAGTCACGGGGTAGTCCATGCGGCAGTACAGGCCGAACGCCTCGGTGAGCTCGCTCCCGGCGGCATCCATCCCGCTCTTCACAAAGATATCGATGTTGGCAGCCAGCGGGTTCCCGGGGAAGGCGTCAGCCAGCGCAGCCTCGAGGATGGCAAGGGCGTCTTTGCGCGTCGAGTTCCTGGACTGCTTGAGCGAGGCGAACAGATACTCGATGAAGTCGCCGCGCTTGCCGAGGAACACGGCCCGGATAAAATCGAGCAGCGCCCCGATCCGGTGCTTCTCTATGAAGTGCGAGAATATGAGACCGTTCGTGTAGCGCAGCATTGCATCCACCTTTGCAGCGGCGTCCTTCCGGGAGAGATCGATGGACTTGGCGAGCTGCGCGATCTCTGCAGGATGGCCCGTGTGTCGAAGGAAGCAGACGTACTTTCCGATGTACGCAATGCGCTCTGCCAGGGCCTTGTCGATGATGGACGGGATCTTCCCGTAGTCGAGGGCATGGTCCTTGACAAAAAACTCGGCATGCGGGTCGCAGAAGGCGCCGCTTAGCATGTACGAGACCGCGCACTCGTTGTGCACGCGGTAGGCCACATCGCCGTAGCGCTGCAGCTCGGCAAACAGGGCGCGGTGCCTCTGCTCGGCGGCGCAGTGCTCGCTGTTCGGGGACTTGATGCGCTTGGCCTGCGCTATGCTCGTATCCTCTCCATTCGATGCGTCGGTGATCAGATTATTCACGTGCCACATGTCCCTGAGCTTCACGAAGAGCGGGTACATGGCCGCGTGGAACCGCAGAAAGTCGCGGTCGGCGGCCACCACCTGCCGCTCGTACTCCCGGATGGTCGGCTCACAGGCCTGCAGGAAGAATGCGTGGGTCTGGGAGCGCGGCGCTGCGCTCTCGATGCACAGCTGCTTGTAGCGCAGCGCCGCCTCGTAAATGCGCTGGAGAACGTGGTAGATGTGCACGGGGAGCGCTTGTCTGACGGCCGGAAGGTTCGCCACCTGCGGGACGGGGAACCCCAGCGCAATCCTGTGGAGCGCCAGGCGCAGCTCCTCCTCGAGGCCCGGCGTAGAGGCGCAGAGAGACAGCAGCACGTAGACGGCGCGCTGCGCAGCGCTCCCGGGCGGCAGCTTCTTGTAGAGCGCCAGTGCCTTGGCAGACTGCAGGCCGAGCGGGCCCTCGATGTGCATCTGCTGCGGCGCGACCGGAACGGCGTATTTGCAGAGCGACTCGATGAACTGCGGCGACGGATCGGCCGGGTGCATGAGGGCCTTTGCGAGTTTCTCCACCAGCCTCTTCATGGGTTCCCGCGCAAGGGCTTTGGTTTATAAAAGGCGTGCAAAAATAGCAATTGACGATCGCGAAGAAAAGTGCTGCTAGACAGTCATGTATTTCAATGCTACGGTGCGAGTTGGTACTCATAACTTTATTAAGTAGCAGTTCTATTACCTGGTGTAGGCGGTATAGCACCTCATCTACAGCAAACTAAAAAAGTAAAGAAAACAGCAACAAAGTGCTCTAGAAACTATTACGAATTATCTGTAAAACTAATCGAAGAATAATTTAGTAATGCTTGTGCTTTGCCAATGCGTATAATGAAAAATCGCTGTTTCACATTTGCAGCCGCAGTACGGCGTCCTGCAGCCGTTGGATGTCCTCCTTCAGCTTCTGCTGCAGCTGCTGGCTCTCGGCCGTCTCGATGCGCAGCCGCGGGTCGCTCTCCATCTGCAGTATCTCAGGGCAGATGGTGCCGCTGATGAACTGTGCGATCTTGGAGTGCACGAGCTTGATGCTGACATCCTTGATGTCCCTCATGAATATGCTGGTGTACTCGTATACGAGCAGCGCGGTGAGCTCCTTGATGAAGCCGCTCGTGAAGATGATCTCCTCCTCGCTGCTGCGCCGCCACGTGCTGTTCATCGACGATACGCGGTCCATCACCTTCCGGCTGATAATCTCGTGCCTGTTGAAGTCGGGATGCGCAAGGTTCACGAAAGAGCTGTGCAGCTCCTTCTGGCCGAGCAGCTCCTCGCGGAAAACCACGTGCCGCGTCCTGAGCTTGCCAACAACCAGGGAGTTCAGATACTGAGCGGCCTCGGTGCTGGCAGGATGCGCGATCCCCTCCACAGCGGCAATCAGATTGGAGAGCCCAGTCTCGCAGACCGCAACCAACTCCTCGAAGACCCGCTTGCTCACGTCGGCGACTTTCTGCTCGAAGGCGCGGTCGGGGAGCAGCAAATACTGATTGTTGTCGATGTAGGCATCGAGGTCCTCGAGCTTGACGTGGAACTGGTAGCCCTGCACGTCCCTGCACCACGCGTTGATGTGGTTGCTGCGCGCGTGCTCGAACGCCGTGTCCCTGTTGGCTCCGACAAAGTTGTGCAGCGTGGCGACGTACTCATCGAGGAAGAACTTCACGTCGTTCTGCTTCGATGCATGGCCGAGCTCCCGCTGGAGCGCCTCGATCGCGTTCTTGAGGAGCACGCGGATGCGCGGGAGCTCCCGCTCGAAGATCTCGAGGAAGATGTCGCACAGCTTCTTCAGCAGGAACTTGGAGCCGATCGCATCGCCGTACTTCGCATACGGCGGGAGCGCGCGGAACTTCGCCATCTCCTTCTCCAGCGCCGCCTCGACAGACACGCCGTTGTTGATGTCGGCCTGCGAGCGGTTTATGATGCCCACGTAGCCGTAGCGCAGCGCGGGGTGCGTGTTGTCGAGCGTCTCCGTGCAGTCGGTGCCCTCGTCCATGAGGTCGATCTTCGTCAGCACGCCGATCGTGCGCTCGTAGTGCGGGTCGACCTCCCGCGCGATCTTGAGGGACTCAGACGTCGCGATGTCGGCGTTGGCAGCCACCACGCACAGAATCAGCGTGTTGCTGCCCGAGATGTACTTCCGCGCCATCGCCAGAATCTGCTCCTCGATGTCGGACGGCTGATCGCCCACGGGAATCTTCGTCAGCCCGGGCAGATCCACCAGCACCAGATCGAGCGTGTTCGGCATGCGCAGCTGCACGCTGATCGGCCGGTCGACGATCCCCTTGTTGCTCCCGCAGTTCTGCGCCATCTTGGCCATCAGCGCGTGCGGGATCTGGTTGAAGTCGACGTCCGCGCCGTCGATCCTGCAGCTGCTCGTCTCCGCCTTCTTCAGCGAGATGATTATCGGGCAGCGCGTCACGAGGTTGTTCCCGCGCGGCAGAAAGTCCTTCTGCAGAATCTGCTCGAGCACGCTGCTCTTGCCGCTCGACTGCGAGCCGAGCACGGCGATGCGCGGGAGATTGAAGTCGGCGCCCACGCTGGTATCGATTATATCCTGCAGCGCGCGTATTCTATCCTGCTTGATCATGCGTGGGGGATAAAAAACTATTAAAACGGCCGTAAAATTTTTCATATTAATAAGAGTGCGAGGATGCGTATGGTAAGATGCGATGTGAGGTTATATTGGTAGCTGAGTTGTATTTCTCTATTTATTGAGCAATAATAGATCTTCCACAACCACACTGCTGGTGCGTCTTAAACTGACATGCATATCAAACGGTTTGTGCAAATTTTTAATTCAGCGGTGCTGCGAATTGCGTTATGCGCAAACGTTCATAATATCGCATTCTATCCCATGACCGCATGCATTCAAACTCATTCGTTGCTGCGCAGAGCCCTGCCATGCTGCAAATAATGCCATAGCATCTACTAGTGCTTGTACGCATCAATTTTATAGCACTCTACTATGCTAATATTTTTAGGAGTAGGACGCGTAGCTCAATGGTAGAGCGTCGGTCTACGGAACCGAAGGTTGTGGGTTCGAATTCCATCGCGTTCGTTTTTGCATTTTCGATTTCGTGCTGGAGGCGTAAAAGGGGCAGCAAAGTGCCGAACCACCGATTGGTGAAGGTGTAGCAAAAATGTAAACGCGCTCCCGTAGTGGTGATAATAGAACAGCACGTTCAATAATACAGCTCAGCACAGCCGTTTCAATGTAAATACAATACTGTATTGCGCTGCTTGCTATGAATCTCAGCAGGTAAAATGCACTGTTGCCTGCAAACCTGAGAAGCACAACAGTCTTCGCCTTGGCCGGTAGACAGCGCCTGTATCGAGCAAACAGGGCCGTATACACCGACAATCCGGCCCGCTGCGCCAGCCCCGCCCGGCAAAGTTTGCCTGCGCCGCCCAGGCAGAAGCCCTCCAAAACCACGCCGCCTCAAGAAAACTTGGCCACGCCAGCCCTCGATTTCTGGGATGTCGGAACTTATGTTTAATGGAAAGGTCACACTCAGCACGGCGTCATCCGTGATAACAGTCAAGGTGGACGTGATCAGGCACGATGCGTCGCTCGAGGTGCGGCTCATCGACACGTCCAACATCTTCACGCTCTACATCTGCACGATCACGCAGTCCGACTTCTACGTCCTGAAGCGCGACCAGGACATCCTCGTGGACTACGAGCGGTTCGTCAGCATCCTCGCGAGCCTCTTCCACTGCCTGTCGGTCAGCAAGCTCAGCGCGACCTTCAACGACGGCGTCCTGCGCTTCATCGAGAACGGCGAGTTCCGGAACATCTGCAAGCTCGAGCTGCGCTTCGCGAAGCCGGACGACACGCAGTACCGGCGCTACCTGGCGGACCTGCTGGCGCGCATGGAGGGCGACAACGTGAAGCTCATCAAGGAGAACGCGGTGCTGCGGGACCGCTGCGCGAACGGCGACCGCGAGCTTAAGGACCGGCTGCGCGCCACCGAGGCCGAGATGGCTGAGTGCCGCCGGCGCTACGAGCTGCAGAACAAGGACCTGGCGGGGCTCGAGGCGCGGTGCCGCGAGAAGGAGGACGAGCTGGCGCGTCTCAGCGCGCGGCTGTTCGAGATGGAGGGCGAGAACTCGCAGCTGAAGTACGACCTGGAGAAGTACCAGCGCGACAACAGCCAGAGCTTCCGCGAGCAGCTGAAGGCGCGCGAGGACGAGCTCGAGGCGAGCCTGAAGGAGGTGAAGGTCGCGAACGAGATCATCAAAGAGATTCGGCGGGAGAACAGCGAGCTCAAGGGCCAGAAGCTGGAGAGCCTGAGCAGCCTGCAGAAGGAGACGGAGAAGAACGAGGAGCTGGGCGAGAAGTTCGGTGCTGTCAGCAAGAAGTACAAGGCGCTCGAGGATAAGTACAAGGCGCTGAAGGAGGACAGCCGCGCCAAGGCGAGCAAGCTGCAGGAGATCGAAAAGTCCAACAAGGTGCTGAGCAAAGAATTAGAGAACGCAAAGAATGTATATAACCACTTCTACTCCAAGAAGGTCGACGAGGCGAACGACAACTATTCTGAGACGTTTACGTTGCGCCCCGAGTCTCCCCCGCCGAGATGATTAATAAATTAGAGTTTTACTGGCGCATTTTTGCTTCTGTGCTGCACTGATATTGTGTGATTAATCGCTAACAGGGCTGATCCATCGCTCGACGCAGCCCCTCGCCGCTATTCAAGTGGCGTGCTCTCTGACGTTGTTCGGACACGATCGACTGGGTGTACGTTTTACGGATCTGGGTATTTTTATGCTATGTCCGAGCATTAATGATGGTGTTTACCCGCCCTCCTACATAATGACATGCTGTATGATGTTCATCTGTGCTACATGCCATGCCGTGTTTTCGCTAGACCGACGGCGAAGTGCAGCGCTGCGCTATTTTTACACGATGACTCTCGTATTTCAATTATAACACATCATCTGAAGTTTATAAAAGCTCTGCTAAGAAAACCCATGCGCATTGCTTTAGCAGTAGCATTGATACAAGGTCTACTGGCCCACACCGAAGCCTATGGGAATGACAATTTCGTTCGCGGGGTGGATGCAATCAAAGCCCCATTCAAATCTATGCGCAAAGGAGTAGCGTATGCCGACCTTGATGGCCCGCTCAACATCCTCCGTGGGTATCGGCTCGCCAATGACGATATGATCGCGAAGAAGCGCATGTATACGTCTCCATTCCGTGCAAAATACACATGCGAGTACAACCCTGCTTCATCCGACGGCCCACGCAATTGGACGGAATACGCACTTTCCTTGCTACCGGAGGATAGCCCGGCTACGGCGTATCTGTATAAGTACTATGCAGCGCTGGAGGCGATGTTCGACGTCGTTCGCTACGGTGACATACCCAAAGTTGAAAAATCAAGCACATTGGATACGTACTTTGCGGTATACAGGCATATGAATGTTCGCACGACCCTGCTATCCATAATGCTAGTGCTCGCTGGAGGCGGCGATATTCAGGTTGTATACGAAAAGAACGAGTACGGCGATGACACAGTGATTACTTGTAGGGTGGGCGATTATGAGTTGCTAAAAATTGATAAGCTAGCCCTTGAGAATGCAGGCTGCCCATCTGGCGCTTTCAGCAATCTGTGCGCAATCATAAAGTTCTTCCATGACTATGGCGGGCCAAGAGCAGCGAGCATCGCGGGCTACGACCTGCACTACAGCGATACCCCGGTTTTTCTCGCACAGGCATACGCCGCAGAGTTCTTCAGTGAGCCCGGACGCGGGCGCGAGATACTGGAGGCCGTGGATGAAATTCTTGCGAGAAGGTACGACGGCGGTGATCTCGACGTAATGTGGAACCGCTTCTTTACAGTAGAAGCGAACCCACTCGATAGCTACAGTGACACATTTGAAGCGCTTAGAGTGGTGGACAGCTTAGCTCTATCGGAATATCGTTCGCCTAATATAAAGATCAGCCTCAGCAAAAGCGAACACGCGCTCTTTATTGCAGTTAAAAAACGCGTTTTCGCTACAGAAGACTCGTTTGGCGCGGTGGCACAACAAGCGGTAAAGAACTTTTTGGGCCACTTCTCCGGCTCGATCATGTTCGACCACCCCCTCATCGCGGAAGTGACGATGGCAGCTAATCCATCGGCATTTTACAGCGCACTCACGCGCTGGGTTGCCTGCAGGCCTATGCGCTCGCCGCGCGATAAGCTGGCAGTGGTCGATCAGCTTATACCCGCATTCAAAAAGCTGCTTAGGAGCGAGCAGAACAGGCACGATCGTAGAGCTTATCTGTCTAGCCATCCTTTGGTGATTTTCATTACCAATGTGCTAGGCACAATGAAGGATACCAAGTGCTACATTGCAGATAGATTTTCCGAGCTTATGTGGTGCTACCCCGCTGAGTACTATGAGATCTTTCCGTGCATGAAAACGTACGCCAGCAGATCGCGCAGCGACGAGGATATGTGATATAAGTAAATTCACTGGAGTTTAAAGTGTTTTCAAGGAGCCAATAGCGTTCTGTTCGCTTCCGCTCCCTCGCCTCCGTTGACTTTTTATCGAGCTGAATTCGCGTCGCCATTCGAAAGAGGCGCGCTCGGGCGCATTTTAGGCACGGGCATCTGGATATCTGTTTCGTAAGTCACGCGTATTCCGACATCGCACACATGGCATTTGTAGTGTTGCGTAACCGCTTGTTTCGTATTATGTCGTACGCTTTGGCGTTGGCCCTCGCAGCGAATTCCTGGCTTCGCTAGTGAATGCGGGCTCTGTAGCAGCGAAGAATACAGACTCGACTGATACTAAAGTGAACAGAACCAACGACTATGATACGGCCTTTTGTTCTTATTGATTGGTTTCCCACTGTTTAGATACGAACACGTCATCGCTGATTTATAAAAAAAATGCTGTGAAAACCCATGCGAGGATTATTAGCAGCAACGTTGATGCAGGTACTGCTTGCCTATGACAGTGTAGATTTCGCTCATGGGATAGATGCTATCAAAGAACCGTTTAACTCTGCGCGCAATGGTGTGGCTCGCGTCCGCCCCGATGGCCCGCTGAATATCCTCCGTGGGTATAGGTTTGCCACCGGCGCCGTGATCGTAAAGAAGCGTCTGTCTTTGCTTTTATTATCTGCGAAGTATGAGTGCGAGCACAGTCCTGCCTCACCCGACTGCACATCCAGTTGGATGGGGCGCGAACTCCCCTTGCTTGCGGAGTACAGCCCAGCTATGGTCTACCTGTGCAAGTACCATGCGGTACTGGAAGAGATGTTCGACGTTTATTCCTCTTATTGCAACCGTGTGGTTGAAAATTCACGCTCATTGAATATATTTTTTGCAATGTATAGAAGCGTAGAAGCCCGCGCGAACCTGCTCGCTGTACTGCTTGTGCTTGCCGGGGGCGGCGATATCCAGGTTGAGTACCACAAGGATAAAAATGGCGACGACGCGGTGATCGCTTGTAGGGCCGGCGACTATGAGCTGCTGAGGATTGATAAGCAGGACGTTAACGGCACTTGCTATATTCCCACCCTTTTTGGCAGGCTGCATACAATTATAAAATTCTTCCACGAGTATGGTGGGCCGAGAGCAGAGAGAATTGCGGAGTATAACTTGCAGTACAGCGAAACCCCGATTTTTGTCGTGCAGGCATACATCGCTGAGTTCTTCACCGAGGATGAAAGCGGGCGCGAGATAATAGTGGCCGTGGATGATGTTCTCGCGAAAAGGTACAAAGGCAAGGACCACGACGTAGTGTGGAGCCGCTTTTTCACGAAGAGTGCAAGTGCGTTTGACAGTTACGCCGACGTGCGTGGAGCGTTACAAGCGATAGACAGCATGGCGTCCACGGGAAATCGTGCGCCTAATGAAGGGTCCCTCTTGGAGAGGGCGCCCGCGTGCTTTTTACAGCGTAGTAATTAAATTTACTGAAGGTTAGTATATTTTTGAGTTTAAACAATGATCTTGTCAGCTAAATGCCTCTTGCTCGCTTCCGCTCTGCTGCCTCCGCCGGTTGTTCTGCGGACTAGTGCCCGCGTCGTCATTTAATAGACATGCTCTTGAGCGCCTTTTTAAACATGGCCGTCTGGGTATCTGTTTTGATAAATTCGCGTATTTCCACTTCGCGCATGTTGTATTTGTGGTATTGCGTAACTGCTTGTTCTACGATACGTCTTACGCAATGGTGCTCACTCTTGCAACAAAATCCTGGCTTCGCATATTGACGTGAACATCAAAATAGCGAACAACACAGCGACTTATCGATTTAACAAAGCCAGCGACAATGTCGCAGCGCGGTGCTATTCCCATGAATGTGCTTTACAGTACTAATACCAAACCACCATCGATGATTTGCGAAAAATTTACTGTAAACCCCATGCGGTGTGCTCTAGCAGCGGTCTTGGTCCAGGGACTACTTGCCTATCGCAATCGTGGCTTTGGCATCATGGTGAATGCCATCACAGCCCCGTTTCGATCCGTGCGCAACGGCAAGGCGTATGTGAACCCCGATGGCCCGCTGAACATCCTCCGCGGGCATCGGCTCGTCAGTGACAATATAATCGCGAAGAAGCGTCTGTTTTCGCCCCCGTTCCGCGCAGAATACACATGCGAGTACAACCCTGCTTCATCCGACTGCACATGGAGTTGGACGGGGCAGGAGCTCCTCCTGCCTGCAGACGATAGCCCAACAGCGCTTTACCTGAGCAAGTACTATGCAGCAATGGAGGTGCTGTTTGACATCGTCCGCGAAGATGATAATTTTACTTTCGAAAAATCACACATATTGGATACATATTTTAACGAACACGAAAATCTGAAGACACGCTTGAATCTGTTCGCTGTAATGCTCGTGCTCGCCGGTGGTGGCGATATTCAAGTTGCATACGACGAGGATGTGTATGGCGATGACGCAGTGGTTACTTGTAGGGTGGGCGCTTATGAGCTGTTAAAGATCGATAAGTATGCCCTTGAGGATGCAGAATATCCACCGGACCTTTTTAGCAGCTTGTGTACAATCATAGAGTTCTTCCACGAGTACGGTGGGCCAAGAGCAGCGGACGTCGCGGGCTTTGGCCTGCACTACAGCGACACCCCGAGTTTTCTCGCACAGGCTTACATCGCTGGGTTCTTCAGCGAGCCTAAGCTCGGGCGCGAGTTACTTGTAGCGGTAGATAGAATACTCGCGAGAAGATATAAAGACAGTGACTTCGAAGCAGTGTGGAAGCGCTTTTTCACAAAGGGCCCAAACCCTTTCGACATTTACATTAATGTGTTCGAAGCGCTCGATGCGATGGGCTGTTTAACCCTCCGGAGATATCTTTTCCCCGATGATGAGGTCACACTAGACGAGGGCGACCGCGCATTCTTCACTGCGTTGATAAGGCACTCCCCCGCCACGGGAGGCTCATTTTACGCCGTGATGCAGCAGTCTATGAAGAGTTTCTTGGTTCTCTTTACTGGCCTAGCTTCGTCTGATACCCTCGTCGCAGATGTAGAAATAGCGGACAGTCCAATGGCATATTATATTGCACTCACACGCTGGTTGGCCTGCAGGCCCATGGGCTCGCTCGGCGACAAGCTGGCGGCGATTGACCAGCTCATGCCTGCGTTCATAAAGCTGCTTGAGGACAAGCGAAACGGACCCGAGCGGAGCGCCAAGCTGGCCCACCATCCGCTGGTGCTCTTTATCGCCAACGTGCTCGGGACTGTGAGTGATACCGAGTGGCACATCAGAGAGCTGTTCTTCGAGATCATGCGCTACTGCCCCGCCGAGCGCGATGAGCTCTTCCCCTGCATCAAAATTCCCGCCGACCAGTTCGCACAGCTGCAGGAACTGGTGGATGAGTGCCCCGACAGCGATCATCCGCTGTATTGCGTAATGTACTCGAATGTGTCCTTGCCCAACACAATTTGTGGCTACTTGAAGCTGGGCTCTCCAGCTGTCTATGGCTCCCGCGGGGAGAATGAGTTAGCTGATGGGGTTTCCAACTTTCTGAACAATCTCGGCTGCGTAGACGGTGGTCGCTTGGTTGACTACGTAGTCTCTAGTCTCGTCGAGACGAACCACAGGGAGGGCATGAAGCTGCTGAGCAACTACTACTGCCGGACGGTCGGCGCCAAGGATTACGCCCTGCTGCTATCGTGGTTCCGCGTATGCGATTCGTACGGTCGCCATAAAGAGCTGCGCACAATCTGCAGAGCCTGGCAAGACCCGTTTTGCATGTTGAGCCTGTATCAGACGGAACAGCGCTATTTGCGAACGGATAGGAAGTTTACGCCGCTTTCAAAAAGCTTAGTCAGGAAAATCCTCTCTGAATACTTTGATGAGGAGCGCCTAAAGTCGCTTCTGTGGATATACACTTTGTTTGCTGAAAGAGACGCCGATTACGATGCTTTACTGACCATTTTTAAATCCTACCCGCAGCTTCTTGATGCGAATTATGCAGTTTCGTACGCAAAGGCCACTGCTAGCGCCTACTGCAGAATCATCAGGGATTGGAACACCAGCGGTAGGCTAGAAGAAGCCCTATATCTTTTGCCCACCGCGCCGATCAAGCGTTTCATAGGCAGGCTGAAAGATCTTTACAGTGAACAGCAGTATTGTGGCGATCAGAACTGTTGCGAAGCCTTCGATATGATCATGGCTTGGATGGATAATCGCATTGCCGCTCCGCTATCTGAATAAAATGGGTTATCTCTTTGTGTTTATTTTTTTTGCCTTTCTTACGGTGTGTCACCATAGATTTGCAATAGCTTTTTACTGCTGGGAAGCTGCGCTGCAGCACCAACTTCTGAATCAGCCTGCTTACCAATGCTGCTGCTCACTCGACGCACAGTTTCATTGTCTTAGAAGACGAACGCTAGCAAAGCTTGATAATACCCTTATGCTAATGAAAGAAAATGAATTTACTACTCATTTCAGAGAATACTGCATCCGGCGGTAGCGAGCTCTCGACTGTGCGCAGCCACAACATCCTCATAAACGATATTATCTAAATTCTTTTTCCCAACAAGCTCAGACCAGAAGTTCAAAATGGGTGTGGAGTCGCCAGGTAGATTTTCAAGTGAATGGCCTCGCCATAGCGCAGTGACGAAATCCTTCAACATGCCCACAGGCATTAATTTCAACTGCTCTCGAGTGGATCTGTCCTTCGACAAGCTTAAGCAATGGGCATCGCAGCACTTGACTAGTACTTTGATGTACTCCCGCTTGTAGTCGGCATCGAGCAACTCGCTGTACTCCTCAAATACTTCAAGCATCCCCTGGTAGTCAGCATCCGCGGTTGCGAAGAGCGCAAAGATCCGCACGAGCGCCCTTATCTGATTTGCTGGAGGCCTCTTGGAGAATATCTTATCGACCATTCCGATGGAGAGCAGCCCGGGCTTGCGGATGTCGCGGAGAGCCGAACAGGCCTGGACGCAGTCGGTAAGATCACAGAACGGGTCCTTCCAAAGGTCGCAAACGGTGCGAATCTCATTGTAGTGCGCATCGGAAGCCCCACGGGACGACAGAGCAACCCAGCACGCCATTTTGCAGTAATCGTTCGCCGATCTATCACGGGGACCAGGCAGGTACTTATTACGCAAGAACTCTAGTCCCTCTCTATCCCCGAGCCTGAAAATCGCCGCGAGCGCGGGATAGACGCGCTTATCCCAGGGGTCCCTAGCATACTTAGCAAATGGCACTGCGTTAGACTCGGCTATTGCCCACAACTCCTTCAGCTTACCGAGCAACACATTTGGAACATTGTAATCAGCTAACCAGTCGAAGGAGAGTATTGGCAGGTGCCCCGCGCTCACACTTATGCTCGTGATACCCAAAGCTTGTTCACCTACACAATAGCGCAGTAGACTGAAGATTAGATTTCGCTCCGTCTCATTTTCAAACCTGGCGTTTCCCAGAATATTGTCGAGCACAGCCACAAGCGAGCTTTCCGCGAGTACCGCTCCTCGTACTAATCTGCTTGGTCCGGCGCGCACCTCAATCTTCTCCAGCTGCTTCATGAGCGGCGAACAGAGCTGATCGGCCGCGTTCAGCACTTCAGTGTAGGAATCCATGGGCCGATGCGCCATCCAGTTGTTCAGCGCGATGTAGCCCTTCAAGGAATTGCTAGGCGTTAGTACGTCGGCACCGTACTCAGCAAGCGAAGACGTGTGCTTGCTGGTACCCAAGAAACGCTCGATGCATTCTCGGATCAATGTGCTGAGCAGAGAGCCCTCCCCGTCGGCCGGCATTTCCGCCAACGCAGCAAAGGACCTGCGCTTTTCCTCGCTGAATTCAACCAGCCGGGGTCCGGGGTAATGGCACGAAGGACGGCCAAAAGGTGGCATAAGCTCGAGCTCAACCGGATGCGAGGTTGAAGTACCAGCGCTAGAGCGTGAACTAAAAATGATTCTCAGCACGCCGAACAGTTTTTCCCTACTGACCTCGAGCTCGGTACACTCGATAGCACTGATGCGCATGATGGATGCCGGGTCAAGCAACTCACGAATGCACTCGCCCAAACGCTCGCAGGAAGAAACGTTGCTCGGATCAGCCAACACCATTTTTATCTGCTCGCGCAACTCCCTCACTGCAGCGACTGGAAGACGAAGCAGCTTTGCCAGGGCCATCAGAAAACTGCCGAGATCCGCTTCAAGCCATTCATCGTACCCTACACTATTGTGCATCGCAAAAATTCGCACTAGCCGCCCATCGTAATCGTAATTCCCATCGGAAGCCATACCCAGACCCATAATTACGTGCTCCCAGTCATCGCGATATTTGTGCTCGCCGATACGCTCGGGGCGTGGGCAGATAGTCCCAAAGAACTTGCACAGCCTCTCTGACGCGACAGCGCCTTTTCTGCGTAAGTGTTCGGCGCTGAAACCACCGGTAGTGGGATCAAAGCACAGGCAGCAGCATATATTGAGCAGCGCGGTTTCTGTGGAATCTGAACGCTCAATGGCAAAGATCCCATCATCATCTTTTTCAGTCGCTCGCATACAGGCTTCACGAATGTGCATACGCGCTTCACGATGAGAAGGCAGAGGCGCGGCACAGGAATTGAAGACGAAACGCGCACTGGTGACTGCCTCATCAATTTCCGAAAGAGCAGCGTACCTCGCTGAATAGCTCAGGGCAGACGCTTCGTCGGTCGTAAAGAAGCGCTCCCACAACGGCCTGTTGCTCTCAGCTACGCGCATGTTCTCGAGAAGGGCGCTAGCAGCTGCAAATACGCCCGCTGCATCTTCTTCACTGTCAATGATCTCACTGACATACGCCTGAATCAGGAAGCCCGGACTGTCTGTGTAGTGGAGACCGAAAGCCTCCACCTGGCTCAAGTTCTTGCCGCCGTAGCTATCCAAGAAACGAAAGACCGCCAATGCGCCATGTTCAGCCGGTTCTAGAGCGAGTTCGAGCAGAGGCTCAGAATCGCTCGCAGCAAAGGAAACGATCTTGCGGCAAGACGCACCATTTTCAGGCGTGTGGCGTTCGCGCTCAATATAAATCCGAATATCTCCGCCGCCAGCTAGCACTAAGAGCAACGCACAGAGCTGGTGACGCACTTCAGGCGTGGAGCAACGTGTAGAGAGCCTCTGAAAGGCCCCATCCATGACAACCGCCCCATCTGCAACCGTAAACATGGCTTCGAGCGCTGCGTAGTACTCATTCAAAAACTGCACCTGGTCAGGATCGCCGCGCAGCTTACGGATGCCGTCTTTACGCGCATCCCTCGTGTGCGTGCACCTACCCCACGCACTGCCATCGTACACACAGCTGTATTCTGTACGCACGAACGCTGCATACTTGCGCTTTTTCGCAACCATGCCGTTGTTAAGCAAGGGATGTCCGCGCAGGATGTTCAACGGCCCCTCGGGGTTCACGTACACATCACCCGGATACCGCTTAACCAGGGCACGCCCAACGCCGCCCAAGTCCAACCGCGCGCCTACAAGAAGCGCAAAGAAAAAGGCCTTCTCCGACAGTAGTCGCATGGGGTGCGTCGGCAATCTCTTTAAATTTTTCGATGATGTCATCAGATCACAGCAAAATGATGGGCCAAGCGCCGGGCCCCGTGGCGTATGCGCGTCTGCGATCGCCTAACAAGCGCTAAAAGTAATAGTAGGAAGTAAACTAGCTAGGGGTTACACGTTTTTATTTCTATTCAACCAGTGTGGGCGTGTTCTATACCTGCCGGCGCGCCTTCGCCATTGGAGTGATTCTGCTTGCAGAGCGCTCCCGAACGAGCTCCGCAGCGAGAGCCGAGAGACGCCCTATTCCGCCGTTTTAAGCGCCGGAATGCCATGATCCTGTACTTCATGCGTATCGAGATGGTGCTTGCGAACTGCTTTGCTGTGATCCTGTATAGTGTTACTGCGATTTCTGCTCTGCCAGCGGGCGGCTGCTTTAGCAATGCATAGTCCCGTTTAAAGCCGAACATGTCGCGGCCTTTCTGATGGCTAACAGCGCTTTGCCTTTAGCGGACACCACCATGGACACCACAATACCTTTTCAAAAGGGGAGATTTAGCATTGCTACGCCAAAACCAAGAGAAGATCCTATTGGTGCTTTCTTTTGCTACAGATATTCTTCGCTTGGTAAGCTATTGCATTTACTATAAACATATTTACGTGCCTCAAAAGCGCTTCATCATCTTTCCGCTCCGGCACAGAATTGCTCAGATAAGTACGCAGAGTATGCAGCCTCTCAGAAGTAAGGTTCGCTAGGACTACAGCCAGGCTGGTATTGCTGTAGGGAAGGAGCCTGAGCATCTCTGCCAAGCGTTTATCTTCGAAGGCACTAAATGTATCCCGTATGACATGCATTGTTTTAGCGCTGTATTTTGCGAACGATACGAACGCCTTGGCGAGCAGAAGGTTCATGGGAACGGACAGCCGCGGAGAGTCGCCCGCCCAAAAATCTTTACAATACACCTTGAACGACATGTTGGCCCGCCAGGATATGTTTTGACTCGTGTGGTCCACATAGCTTTGTAGGAGCCACATGCACACAGCTTCGAGAGCGCCTGGCTCGATCACATCGAGCCTTATCAGAAACCTGATGAGTATTTCATCTGTCCGCCAGTTGAATTTTTTGAGCTCTCCAGGCGAAAGCAGCGGATAGACGTACACTTTCTTGTTAAACTCCGGTCTATCAAAAATGTCGACCGCCTTGCTCATTCCTCTGGTCGCTATTAGCTGGACCAGCATCCTTGCCACGCGTGTGTGCTCGCTGTCGTACAGCAGGCCGGCATCCAGCACCTTGTGCATAAACGGCTGCACGTGTTGCAGGAAATAGTCCAAGTCGCCGCAGGCATCGCAGAGCTCGCGAAAAAGCGCTTGGAACTCGCTCTCGACCTTGCGCTTGTCCCAGCCGGCCCGAACGATGAGGTATACGAGATAATCGGCGCCTTGCATGCGCTTGCTGCTGACTAGCTGTTTGTAGTCCGCGGGCCCACCCCTAAGAGCAGCCATCTGGATTTCGATCATTTCGATAAATTCCCTGGCAGCTTTCACGTAGTCTTTGCACAGACGGACGGTACTGTGCTTTCCAGCATATTTGTATTGGATCTGCCCCCGGGTCTTAGACCCGCAGCACTGCAAAAAGTAAACCAAGAACTTTCGTGTGCAGAGCATCATCTCTGCGTTGCAGTGCTTCAGCATCTCCGGCACGGAGCCTTTCGGACTATAGCTGAAGAGATCGAGCAGCCAGGCTACTACCTTATCAGCGTTGTTTATGCGAGTGAGCGCGCCCGGTAATCTTTCTTGCATCATTACAAAAAACTCTTGATCGGCGCTGCACTCCTTGCTGCTGGCCAGCTCTGATATAATGCCGTTCAACGCAGCATGAAAGTACCTGTGCTCATAATCGTAGAGCGGCATGGGAGGGTTGTACCAGTTGACCATAGACCTGGCATCCGTACTCTCCACCGGTGCAGTACCCAATACAAAGTGGAGCCCGTGCACGAAGAGTGAGGTTGCAATGGCACCCTGCATAGGTAAATTTTGCGCCCGTTTTTTGTGGAGTCAGGATAGCAAACAAGATCAAGGGTCATTGCCAGCAAGGCGGGAAACGTGTGCCAGTCAGCACTGCTTTTATAACTTGTGCGCTAATGCTGGTTTATGTGGAATCGAGCAGAGTTATTTGAAGGCAATTTTGACTATAGAGCCTGGGTAGTATAAGATTGGTATGTGATCGATGCAAACAAAAGCACAGGATTAATTTGTGTCAATCTAAGCTCCTTATGCGCCTTTTAGCATAGCGCCAATGATAGATCCCTGGCGGTAATCACATCTTGGTTTACATCTGGCGTATCTCAGCTCCGCTCGAAATTGATTCACTCATTCCAACTCGATTGGCACGGGCACATCTCGCAAAAATAAAAAGCCGGCCACCCCAAGACATGCAAAAGTTTATGCAAAAGTTTTTGGTCATAACCGGCCCGAGCGCCGTGGGGAAGTCAACCGTCATCAGCTACTTGCTGGGCAGCGCGTACTTCCACCTCAGCGTGTCCTACACCACGCGGCGCCCGCGGCCATGGGAGGTCGACGGCGTGGACTACGTCTTCGTGTCCGAGGATGAGTTCAAGGCGAAGCTCGCCGAGGGCTTCTTTCTTGAGCACACCGTCTTCAGCGGCAACTACTACGGAACGCCATCCCACATCGGTGTGAGCGACAAGATCATATTATTCGATGTGGATGTGGACGGGTACCACTTCTTCAAGGAGCGCTATCCAGCCTCCTACTTCTGCCTGCTCACCGCCGACCGCGAGACTATTGAGCTGCGCCTGACCAACAGAATGCGTACGCAGCTCGTGGGCGACCCAGCGCGGGAGCTTGCCGTGCGGATGCGGAGCGTCGAGAGCTTCAAGGATATCGGCAGCCTGGACTCCTTCAACTTCATACTCAGCAACACTAGCAGCCTCGATGACAGCTACTTGCAGGCCGACAAGCTCATATCAGAGGCTAATGCGCACTATGCGAAGATTGACAGTGCAGAGAGCTAACGTGCATATTCTGATCGATTATTAAATATTTTTAGAATTTAAAGGTGTTATTATAGTCTCCTTGCCTACTTAGAATATTACATGCTTATCCATTAACTATCAAACATCTTAATAATCTTATTATTATTAATTACTCTTTATAATTTAATTACTGTTCGTATAGCGCCTCATAGTCCAGCCCGAAGGAGAACGGCGCGAACTTCGTGCCGCCGCCCGCGTAGAACTTCGAGAAAAACTCGATCCAGTTGAGTCTGAGGGCGTGGAGGCACGCGCTGAGGCCCTCGAGCCCGATCAGCAGCAGAATCGTGCAGGCCGCGTAGACCGGAAAGAGGCAGACCGCCACGATCCAGCTGGAGCTCCCGATGGTGAACTGGTGGAGTACGGCCGTGAGCTGCACGTGCGCGAGCGATACCGCCCAGAGCCGCAGGTACGAGCTGGTGTTGGAGATCAGACTTAGCCCGAACTCGACGACGTGGATGCCCGATGTGATCCACAGATCGAGCATGCCCTCCTGCGGGATCCTGCGCCGCAGAATGAGGAAGACCGGCTTGCTGAAGAACATCCACGGCACGCAGATGAGGATGATCGATAGGATCAGGAGCTGCACATAGAGCTGCCCGGGGTACATCTGCTGCGGGATGTTGAACGGCGCGGTGTACATGTTGATGAGCGTATTGACGAGCGATGGGTAGTTGCGCGTGACGAGCCACTTGTAAACGCACAGAAATACGAGGTAGCCGAGGAACAGCGTAAATACGATGAACTGCGGAATTGCCGTGCATACGAGCGTGATTTTATCTTTGAAGTGCAGGGCGTTGAGCACTGCGATGGCCGATCCGATGCTCATGTGGACGAAGCCGAGCACCAGGCTGAGCTTCATCTTCAGATTGTTGATGAAGACGGTTTTGTTGGCGGCGTGGTGCCAGACGGGATCGATCCCGAACGGATAGGCGTGGCCGGGGCCGTACCGGCCGCTGAATAGCGTAACGGGCAGCGACCCGAAGTCCCCGTACAGCAGACCGAACCACACGGACGTGAGAGCACAGAGGAGCATGACGTAGCGCCCCTCCAGAATCACCTGCAATACACCGCAGCGGTGGTTGAGGCGCTCGAAGCGGCGGATCATGAGGGCCGCGATGGCGCCGAGGATGAAGCCGTGGAGAATGTCACCGAACATCGCACCGAACATGAACGGGAAGGTGAACATAAGAAAGAGCGCGGGATTGATCTCACGGTACTTGGGAACGCCGAACACATCCGTGAAGCCTTGGAAGGCCTCAGCCACCTTGGGCGTGTCGAAGCACGTCGGATGCGCCTCCTCGGACTTGGTAACCTCAAAGGCCAGGCGCCCGCTGCCTTTGATCTTCCTGGCCAGCGCTTCCAGGCTCGGAATGTCCCGGCGGCGCACCCAGCCCTCGCCGGTCACGCAGCTGGCGCCCTCGTGCGCGGTGAGCACACCCATGGCGGTCAGCAGCTGCCTTTCCCTATTGACCGCGTACACCCAGGACTTGTAGGCGCCCGTGACCCTTTTGAAGAAGCTGCTGATCTGCTGCTCAGTGGCGAGGTTCATTCTGCGCAGCCGCCTGTATTCCTTTCTGTACTCCTCCGCCTGCCCGGGCTTCGCTTCCTGCAGGACATGGCCGCCGAGCGCCGCTATGCTCTCGCGCGCGACCCGGATGGCGTCCGCGTTCGGCGCATACGCAATAACAGCGACCTTGCGCCCGCCGGCGCCTGCCAGGCCCACATCCACC